>PNEQ01078505.1:0-29280 GCA_003012365.1 Medauroidea extradentata | reverse complement strand
AAGACTACTGCACAGAATACCTGACACTACAGAGGCGAAACTACTACCCCTCCACCTCATCACACAAGACTACTGCACAGAATACCTGACACTACAGAGGCGAAACTACTATCCCTCTACCTCACACAAGACTACTGCACAGAATACCTGACACTACAGAGGCGAAACTACTACCCCTCCAGGCCTTCAAACATGATTACTGCACAGAATACCTGACACTACAGAGGCGAAACTATTACCCCTCCACCTCATCACACAAGACTACTGCACAGAATATCTGACACTACAGAAGAGAAACTACTACCCCCCAACTCATCACACAAGACTACTTCACAGAATACCTAATACTACAGAGGCGAAACTACTACCCCTCCACCTCATCACACAAGACTACTGCACAGAATACCTGACACTACAGAGGCGAAACTACTATCCCTCCACCTCATCACACAAGACTACTGCACAGAATACCTGACACTACAGAGGCGAAACTACTACCCCTTCATCTCATCACACAAGACTACTGCACAGAATACCTGACACTTCAGAGGCCAAACTACTATGCACGATACTTGCTATACCTAGTGGCATGAGATATTGATGTTATAGTTTGTTGACAAGCTAGACTATTATGCCCTGTATATACACAGTGAAAAATAATTTGTTAACTTAGCACAGCGATGTACAGGCATAACACATTTTTTACCCACGCATGAATGGTAGCTTTCCTATAGGCGGTTCGGGTTAAAGTGAGCACTAAAAAAGCCCTGCTAAAGTTCTAATTTCAGCCAATTAGTATCTTTCCAAGCGTAACGTCTAATGACGGGAAATATCTAACCTCTCTTGACAAGTCACCTGTTGTTTGCGCATGAAAGATAAATGGTGCAGTTGGTAGGAATTGATTCAGCTCAATATGAAAAAGTTTATTGATTACATAAAATATAATTACGTCATTGTTGGTTGATCTTGTTTCTGTATTGTTGTATTAAATAGGAAAATACATGGAACCATATTGTGTTGTTTCGTAGCCAACCATACAAGTATTAGGACAATTAGAGTTACTGTTGTATTAAATGCAGTAACGTCAAGTGATATTTTTCAATGGTTAATCTTTTAGTGCTCATTTTATCCCGAATTGCATGTGTGTATATATGTATATATACATACAGTTAGGAAGCATTAAATAGTGTACTGACATTACCAGATTACAAGGCTTGTGTAGCAAGAATGCTAGGCATTTGTCCTCTTTGCAACCTTAAATGAGGTAAGGGTATTAGACTGTGTATAGGTTAAAACATTTAATAGCAATTATGAAATTTTACATTGTACCCCAGAACAATTTGTGAGATCTTTGGGCACAAGACTTATTTCCATGGCAGTTAAGTGAGTAAACCCTTTACCGAATATAAGTCATTCTACCATTGGTTTTCTAACAATTGGCTAGACGCAATATTTAACGCTGAGCCACGCCATGGTTGGTTAATAAGATATGTCAAGCGAACAGTAGTCTAGTCCGCTGTCAGAAAGTAAAGGTGAGTTTTACATATTTCTAGCTATGCCTCACACGAGCCAATCATGCGCGGATGACTAACAACGACCTACAACTATGCCTTACCAATAGGGTTAGTCTTCAACGCGCAGTATTTACGACACGAGGGAGTAAAACCAAAATTGCAAATAACGTTTAATACCAAAACTGTATCAAAACATTGCAGCGTATTACGTAATATACGACTGAACGACAACTGTTTGACAAGGTTTAAGTGTTCGTGGACAAATTACACACGTTATTTATCATAAAAAACTGGAAGTGTTCGCTAAAATATTTCTGCGTCGCTTTGTTTCAATGTTTTACGTGCACACTTCCATCTCTGCAGCTTCTTGGTGTTCTCGCTAATCACAGACGTGTGTGATTGGCACCGACAAACGAGCGACGTCTCTGCACATATTCATGTTATCCAATAACCATGAAGCAGAGCTGCATATGTGTACATGAGACACAGATACAAATTAAAAACAAAATTATTTTCAAAAAAAAATATCTGCGATAAGGAGGACAAGTGATGAGAGAGAGGCTGTGTGTAGGCAGGAGCTCAGCTAGACTTGTGACACGACACTGCTGTGATGTGCCGGTCTGCTAGCTAGACGTACCATAATTGTAGTACGTCGCATCTGAGCTGCCGACCGCACCACCTTGGCTAACATAGCGCTGACAACACTGGGCCGACATTATCTGCATACACACGGTTCACTCCATAATGCCCCACAAACCACTTCGCCCTGCTACCACGCATTGTTATGCCCCTTTCACAACATTACAATTTACTTCTAATGACTTTCAAATGTTGTTGCTTTCGATTTATTTAATTCAGTAAATTAATTTATTGCATTTAAATGTACATTTAATGATAAGAGATTTTATGATACTATTAAATCACATAACATCGTATCAAATGTCTACTTGTTAATCATCGTTAAATTTATTTATTCACTACTCAGAGTGTCTACGGACAACTTTACAGGCCTGGCAGATATGCGGGATAGAAATGAAATCGGCCAGTGCCTGTTAAGAATACATTGTTTGAGGTAAACCCAAGTAGACTTCTGTGTTATGGTACGTTTTCCACAATTTTAATACTTTTAAAGACTTTCTCTTCGAAACTGATGGCCCAAAAAATTTCTGACGTATTAAACGATTGTTGTAACGTATACAAGCAATCAGTTCCAAATAAACATTCGTTGTTTTTAGAGATACGTAAATTATTTTTAAAAATCTATGAATACTGCTACCTTAACGTATTAAAAAAAATGTTTGTACTAAAGACGATAATTTATGTATAACGTTGTAATATTATTTGGAAACTAATTTCATAATATTTTTGTAAAGTATAAAATAGTTAATAGCGTCAATGTACTTGACATAATTTTAACAGCGAGGTCGTTGACGGCAGAATCATTGGGTCGGAAAGTGACAGATAATGTAGAAGGAATCGGCCATAGTCTATTGTTAGAAATCAGCCTAGCATACACTTACACTAGGTGTGATGCTGGAAACCGATGTAAAATTTACAAAAACTACGTGGAAAAATATAAAGACCACCATATTTCTGTACACTTATTTCCAACCTAGTTCTTGTAAAGTTCAGTAAATCGTTTGTAGTGTTGCTAACAAATGTTCGTTTCAAAAATTTGTGTGAATTTTGAACGATCTTTGCAATGGGGTTGCATTTTAAATTGACATTTTTTACTGGAAAAATGCCATCGCTAACAACGGCGTAAATCCAGAAATACACATCAGTTTATAATGAGTTTCTGAAAAAATAAAATAGGAAGACAGCAAACATTTTTGTAAGATGTAACATGGCGCCGAGGTTGGTTTTGTTATACAGCAAACACAATGTTAAAAAACATTAACTTTATTTATTAGAACAGGAATTAAAATATTTTTTAACTATTAACATAAGGCAGTTTCTTTGGTTTACATGCAGAACATAGCAGCAATGTAACCACCACATAAAATCTAATGGCTAGAATAAGACGACATATTTACCTGAATTCCGAAATAAAATTGTTTTTGAGTAAAATAAACGAAAAATTCAGGTACGAGCAAAACAACAACAACCATTACGTCATTACAATGCTGGCTGCCTCGCCCCATGCTTCAACTGATCGCTTCAACGAGGGGAAAATTTTACTGTTTGCAGAGATTCATCGTAGTATTTAAGCAACGGATTTTTATTTTTAGTTATTCCCCATTTGACTCGACCATTAAAAATTATTCAGTGACGATAATTAGGGCCATAAACAGTTCGCGAGAAGAATTTTTCCCCAGTTTGTTTTAGCATGGCACATCTGCAGTTCTTCTTCGTAGTTAGTGATCGGATTTTTAATTCTCACGTTTCTTGAGGTTCTGTCAACAAATCACAGACGTGTGGTGTTGCATAACCTTATTGTGATTGGTATAGTATAATAGGAGACGGCATTTTACATAGACACACTGCCAATAACCACGAAGCACAACTGCAGATGTGCACATAAGACATTAACACAAACTGGGGCAAAATTCTTTTTGCGAAAAATTCATGGTCATAATGACAGAGAACGTTTGTTATTCAACTGATTAAATGCGAAATATTCGTCGTTGAATCACACGCTGTACAACGTTCAACAGTGTTTTGAAGACTGTCTTGGCACCAAAGATGTCTGCGATTTTTCACTCACTCTAATCACATTACAAATAGTATTCTTAGTGATGATGGTTTATCGCAGGAAAACTTGACTGCTGGGTTTCAAAACACGTTCAGTTTATGAAAAGATTACTGGCTCTCGCTTACACGAAGAGCTGTAGCCCTATTTGACTGAGCCAATAAGAATACAGATATTGTAATATTTGATGCCTGTTATTGGTCTGCAGACAGCTACGTTGTGTCAGAAGTATAATACACTCTAAATCTGAATTAGTGAATATTCACTTATTCACGCCGATGAATGGAGCAGTTTCAACAAACTGGATCAGTGAGAAACCACTGTGGAATCTGTGACTATTCACTGATTCCGATAAAGAGTGCCAACATTCCACAAGTTAATTAGTGAATGTCCACAGATTTTCCAGTAATTTTTCACTTATTCAATAAGTGAACACTGTTTCTTAAAAAGAACTGGAAAAACTGTGAATAATCACTGATTCACTTGTGAGATGTTATCACTCTTACAGGAAATAGTGAATATTCACTAATTAAACAATGAGTACTTTCACTTATTCAAATGGTTGAAACTGCTCCATCCATCAGTGTGAATCAGTGAATGTTCACTAATTCAGATTTAGAGTGTACACGCTGCAAGAGTATGTTGACACAAAACATTATCGCGATATACAATCATCTCTACGTATGCTGGGTGTTCTCAAACTTGCTGCAAACGTACAAAGAGACCTTGAAAAATGTTCTATTAAGACACTTTTCACTCGGGCGCGTGGTATTTTCCGTGCCGCTCGTGCAGTTGGCAACATTCAAGTCGAGCATGTGCGTCAGTGTTACAAGCTGGCAGTGGATCAAGTTGTTCCGCAGCGTTGTTACTTAGCAAGATGAATGCACGTGACGTGTCTGCCAGTATGCAGATTACCTTAGTAGCAGCCAGAGACACTGGCTAACTTCCAAGAATCTACACTCGCTTTTCCTTTCCAGGCAACCTGCGTACATTCTTCCCAGGCAACACTTTCAATTTGGAACCGTGTAAAGCAATGTCCTAGAAGTAAGTTTTTGATGTACTAACGTTTACGATTATAAATAAATGTAGCTATAGCACGGTCGTAGAAGAACAGGTCTGGACACTCGCCTATCTAACAATGTATTTTGCTTGACCTCCTCGTTGTTTGGCTGTAGTTCGTCAAGTTAACGAGAATGTCGTACTTTTTGGTGCTGTAGTCCGGGCGGTCGGACTCAAACTCCATCCTCTTTTTTCCATTGTTAAATTTATAAAGTAAATAAAGATTGCTGGAGCCTTTTCTTAAATTTGTGAGCGAAGGAAGTATTTCATAAATGGATAAAAATACGTTTTGATAAATTGTTTATCTTAGTGGAAAGGAAGTGGGCGGAGTTTGAGACCGACCGCCTTAACTGAAGCGCCAATAAAACACAATATTTTCGGTAACTTGCTGAACTGCATTCAAACAACAAAGGGGTAAAGTTTCCAGGTGAGTGTCCAGACCTGTTCTTCTACGGCCGTGACATATAGTTTTATCTATTGTGACGAACGAATGCTATGGTCAGCCTTGAACTTATGTTATTATACAAATCAGTGCATTGTGACTGATATTATTTGTATGGACTAGATTTTCCCACCAGTTCGTGTCAACACCTTATGTGCACATCTGAGGCTATGTTTCGTGGCCAGTGATGGATGTTAATAATAGTTTCAGCGCCTAGGGCACAGGCTAAATAGTTATACAGACGTGAAATGACGTAGCGGCTCATGTGATACGGGCGAACTTAACCTCTTGTTGGTTGTCCGAGGTTGTTGATACCAGCCCCGTGTATGTTTGGCTCCTGCATGTTACGGAAGGTTTCCTATTGGCCAGGCTGCCGGCTAGCAGGGCAGCCGTCTTTCGCTGATTGGCGGTGGGTGTTTCCGCCATGTTGCTGGCCAGCGAAGTCATTTTATTGGAGTGTGTGACTGAGTTTGCCGTCCTACCAGTTATTTCACTTCTGTATTCCTAAATATTCTGTGTCTAGGGATTCCAGCCGAAAAATACAAACGTGTCGTATCTCAGTAATGTTATTCTGATAATGAGCGACGCCTATGCGCATACTCATGCAATCCAATAACCATCGAGTAGAGCTGCAGGTGTGTTCATAAGACACTGAAACAAACTGCTGCATAATTATTTTCGTTAGAAGTCACTGTCTACGTAAATTCTTCTAGCATGACGTGCGGTGGCTCGCGGTCCCCAAACTGAGAACTTGTAATAGTCACGCGGCAGAGATAGACACGCTGTCTGTGAGGCGGCTCTTGTGTTGCCACACGTCCGTCAGGACGGCTCTCTCTCGCCGCCACGCTCTGGGCGCATGAACCAGCAAGTTGTGCTCATCTCGTGACATCACGGGGCAATTTACCTCTTACATCTATCCTGAGCGTCTTAGCTACCGCATAGGGTTGCCGAGGTCTGGTAGTTTATTCAAGAAACAGCTAATATATTCAGTAGTTCGTGTTCTATAACACGTAGGCAAGACTTCACAGTTTTATATATGTTACATACTTCACGATGTGTTGGCTTCTGACCCACTTGTCTGGTGACATAGCCATCTTCAGTACAAGGCCGCGGCCTTAGATCTGTCAACCCTATCAGGAAGGGTTATTTTAACACTTCTTTTGTCTCACCAAAGGCAGCGACTTCCCTTATTCGCCGGTGTGTAGGGCAGAATAACGAATCAGGTACAGCTATGGCCTTTGAAGAGCTAAAAGAAGTGTTAACAAGACCCTTGTGTGCAGGGTTGCCAGATCTAAGACCACGGCCTTCTACTAAAGATGGCTATGCCGGTGAGCATTGTATTGGGTCCTTGTTCCTTTGCAAGCTTATTATTGACTGAAATTTCTGCAAGGCATGCACAGTAAACTGTGGTTGAAACTATACACGTTATTGATTATAGCCTAACATATCCTCAAATGATTTAACGAAATCTTCTGGCACTTAAGGAGTGTACTGCGGAATAGGTAGATATACAGAAGCGTAACGATTTAGCGATTGCTTAGACGTGAGCGCACCAGGTTGTGTTTTAGCCACTCGAGACTCTAGACACGGGACTTATATCTTATAGGTTACTGCTTGTTTGTTGTGGAATGTTTCTTATTGGTCGGACACGCATCATAGCGTACTCATCAGCAGCTACTGAATGGGGAATAACGTCATGCCATATTACTGGCCGGTGCGACACGAGTTCTTTTCACGCAGTGTAATTTCACTTCTCTAAGGTTAGGTACACTGTAAAATTCTCTAAACGTATGTTAAAAATTACCATTTTATAACGAAATATCACTTTTTGGTGGAGAAAATTGCTAAAATATGTGTTTTCACAATTAGTTTCAGCTGCTTATTTTTCTGTACTAGTGGATAATGACGAAAGTTACGGAATGCTTTACCTAGGGATAAGAAGAATTTGTGAGAAGATTTTTTCAGCATTTTGTTTCTGTACCTTACATGGACACCTGCAGCTCTGTTTCGTGGTCTGTGATTGGATGTTTTCAACTCTCAGCATCTAGGGATAATGCCTGCAAATCACCGATGTGTGGTGTGTCAGTAACATTACTCTGATTGGCACGGTCAAACGAGTGATGCCTCTGCACTATGACACGCTGCCAATAATCACGAAGCATAGCTGCAACTGTACCGTAAGACAATGAAACAAGATGGCGAAGAAAAATTTTCGCAAAAACATCTGATCTCTAACTTTACCATATGACCGCGAAAAAGTTGTACAGAATTACATGACAGTCACAATTTCTGTGTCAGTGGATGGTTCCAACGCTAATTTTACGAATGGTTTAGATATCAGCAACATCAAACAGTGTTCAAAAGTCATGTTTTTTATTAATTCTGTTCTCGTTGCCTTAAGAAAATGAGAATTTATAAGCTCTAATTTCAAGGGTGGATTTCTCCGTTTCGAGTTGAGCTAGGCTGTAAGTTGCCACACATAATTATAACCATTTTCCACAAGGTTTCGTCACATGAAATAATTCGCAAAAATTTACGAACAGCTCGTACTTCTGTATTTATTAATGTATCCTACAAACTGAAGGGTCAGCGATTAAAGCTACATTCAGGAGCGTCTAAGAAGACAGGTTGCACGATAGCTGAGCGTCTTGTACGTAACAGAGATGTAGTACGTGAGTAAAATTGTTAGAGAGAGAGAGAGAGAGAGAGAGAGTCGATCTAGCTGCTTTATAACAAGAGAAAAAAGTAAGCAGGCGGGAACCTTAAGGTTTGAGTAGTCTACTGCTCGCTTTTGTATCTGTTTGCTTCCCCGCAGATAATAATTGAGCTTGAACTGCACTTAGTTTGACCCAGTAGGTGTTTACTTCCGCGTGCGTGCTTTGAGTAAAGACGTCAGCCTGCTCATATATTAGAAAGCACTCCAACGTCGCCAGAACAGATAAACACACAGGAAAGAAACTCACTGCGATGCACAATGATTGCCTGTAACGTACAGCTCGCACAATAAGTGTACCCAATACGCAACACATCTACAAGCGTAGGGGATGGCATTAGAGAAGCCCTTGTCTGACTTATGAACGTTCCTGTATTTTACGCGAAACTGCTCAACTTGTTAGCAATTTATCACCTTGAAGAACACACACTTCATAAAGTGTTTATGTGTTTTCAAATATAGCATACATGCTAGAAACATGTTATTGGGGTTCTCAAAACTGTCTAAAACGGGTGTTTTCACACTGAAAGAAAAAAATTGGTAGAATTTGTTCGTACTAAAAAATTTTGTGGTAAACACAAGAATTATTTTTGTGACCACAATGATGACCTGGTGGCAGACAAATGGATTTATGGTAAGCACAAGCATGTTTGGTAGTGTCAATACTTAGAAAATATTTTTTGAGAGAAAAATCTTTTTTTATTTGAGTTTCTCTATATAGATAAATAGTGACCTGTTTTGCAAAGCTGAAATGTACAATATTTCGTCTGAAGATCCAAATAAAAAAGAACACTGCGGAAAACACACATATCAATTTAGTGCTCTGTGTATGAAGACGGTAACAATCTTGACACACGTAGCAGTGTCGCCCATACAGCTACTCTTTTTTATTTCCTCCAGCAAGTAAAAAAATGCGGCTGACTGGATGTCTGACATGGACCACCATATTTCGTGAAATATTCCGTAGCAGATTATATTTGAAAACACCATGTCTCATATAGCTTCCAATGATTGGGAGATTTTAGGCGCATCCCCTTGAACAAGCCATTAACAATCGGAGTAAGTGGTTCTGATTGTTTCCGTTGAGGTGTCCGCCCTCTCTTAGGGAAAGACCACTCATCGGCTCGACTCATATCCACCAAAATGAAGCCCCCACTTTCCCTAATATAAGACAGACACATTTATAACTCATTTGAAAAGTCCTCTAATGTTTCAACTTTAACGGTAAAGCGTCAAAGAAAACATAATATAAGCCAAGAAATTTAACTTGCTATTCAATTATTCCACATGACATTATAAGTTAACCAAACACTATGGATTCCTTATATCTAGGGCCCGGTAGTTTTCGCGAAAAGATTTTTGCCCCACTTTGTTTCAGTGTCTTACGTGCACACCTGCAGTTCAACTTCATGGCTATTGACAGAGTGTTTTTGTGCAGAGTCGTTATTAATTTGACTGTGCAAATCAGTACACGGATAACTGTTACACATCACGTCTGTGATTTGCGGGTTTAACCTCCACACGCTGGGTGTTACGGCATCCAATCACTGACCACATAGCAGAGATGCAGGTGCGCACGTAAGGCACTGAAACAAAGTGCTGCAAAATTATTTCCGCGCAAATTACCGGGCTCTACTTATATCTGTATACCGTGTCCATTACGATATGTGCACATAATATAAGTGTTTACACTTTCTACCAAATATAGTTCTTTAAACTGCAGTACGAGTGGAATGTCAACTAGGGTCTGTAAGACATTTAACATATAAACACACAGCCTGAAATACAATATGAAATAACAATATTTACTAGGCACGTATTTCCAATTAAGCCACTACGTCATTCGTGCCAACCTGAACATACGAGATAGCACTAAACCCTAGTGACAATATACTAATTGTCACACCGTCAAGTAGGAAACCTGGATAAAGACACACGGGCAGGGACTGCTGACTTTCGCGAAAAGAGTTTAACCCCAGTTTGTTCCAGTTCCTTATGTGCGCACCTGCAGTTCTGCTCAGTGGTTACTGGGCATCGTGTCTTTTATGAACAGACTACTATCATTTAACTGAGCCAACCACAGTAAAGATACAGCAACACCACACGTCTACGAATTGTGGGTAGAAACCCCCCCCCCCCCCCACGACTCGTGAGAGTTAAAACCTCCAATCACAGACCCTGAAGCAGAACTACAGGTGTGCACATAAGGCAGTGAAACAATGGAGCAGTCCCTACAAGCAGGTAATCTCTGGGAAAACCTGCGGGAATATACGTAGTGTGTAGAAATCTCTCGCTAAAGCTGGGTTGTCCTAATAATTGTACTGGACGATGATTATTCCACGCGGTTAAAATGCTTGTGGATAAATAACAAATGTCCCCTTAAGTAATTCAAGGATTCCGATTGGCCCAGTGAAAAGGGAACACACGAATAACTAGAAAATAATGTCGTGGCACGAAAACACTTAGAACTACTGATTTTTAGTGAAAATAATATTGTACCAAATATATATTTTTAATGTCTTACCTGCAGATCTGCAGATCTGTTTCGTGATTAGTGACTGGCAGGATGTTTGTAACTCTCAGCGTCTAGGGAATCTACTCTGAAAGGAAAGTATTGTTTTTGGTACCATAATAGTGTTAAAATAGGGACAACAGTTCAGTATTATTGTTGGTACAATATAAGTTGCCCCTGAAACAATGTGTTCTGTACAAGTAACAATATGTTCTGTAAATATAGGATGATATTTTGTTCCTTCTACAAAATATAACGTTACTTTTACAGAACAAATTGTTGTAGTGACACTCAAGATAGTACCGACAACTAAACTGATCTATTGACCCAATTTTCCACAGAAATATGGTAACTATAACAATACTGTTCTTTCAGTGTACCCACAAATCACACACGCGTGTTGTCGCAGTGACATTATTCCGTTGCGATATAGCAGATGACTGTCAAAGGAAACTAAATATAATAAAAAAAACATAAATAAGAAGAGTCTGCTTTAGTCAACAGGATACACACCCAACATAAAATTCCATAAATGAAATCGGGACAAATGAAAACAAGGACAACAGATCTTATCTGTCCTTGTTTTAATTTGCCCCGATTCAATTTATGGAATTTTATGTTGGGTACGTATCCTGTTGACTAAAGCATACTCTGCTTTTTTATGTGTTTTTATAGTCTTTAGTTTTTTTACAGTCATCTACTTTGCAATGGAATCTGTCCAAGAAAGTAAATCCAGTCACGCACTCCCATTGCACAGTTCTTTCAAAGTTCATAACATTATTCCGACTTGAACAGTTAAATTGAGCGACACCTGTGTCAATAACCATGACGCAAATGAGCACGCGAGACATAGAAGAAAAATGGCGCACAA
Source organism: Medauroidea extradentata (assembly GCA_003012365.1). Lineage (NCBI taxonomy): Eukaryota > Metazoa > Arthropoda > Insecta > Phasmatodea > Phasmatidae > Medauroidea > Medauroidea extradentata. Next base: position 17,477 of record PNEQ01078505.1, on the reverse strand, counting down.
TTATTTTTACAAGAAATTAGTGTCTCCAAACACTATATTGGAATCCAGCAACGAGTGAACATTTTCCGCCACAAACTACTCTGTTTTCTTGTTGCACGAGCCTCATTCTGGCACGCTATTCTGCGGCTGCTGATTGGCTAATTTCTTCCCGCCATGTTGCCGTCTCGTGCAACTCGAGCTCGCCTCACGTGAGGTAGTTTCGCTTGGCCGTTGTTCTGTGACCGCAATTCGCAAGTGCCTCGAACCAGTTCCGTGGCGACACGTTTCTCGTAACATGACGCGCGCCATCTTCCCTGGCTCGTGTTTACGCGCTGTGAAATGACGAGCTCGTACTTTTCCACAGTTCGACGTCGCAATCTTCCACGCCAGAGAATGAGCCTCAGAAATGAATTTTCCGGATAATCATAATCACCAATTGTTGTTAAAAACTGCTTCCTAGGTTGCTATTTTATTATATTTCCATACTTTTTTGAGAAATTTGCAATCCTAAAATAATACATTCATACCTCATTTCATCTTACGTGGGCATGTTCCACAGGCAGGAAATTTACTACCGAGACTGTACCACACCCGACTACAGTTGTATGCCTTCTACACGCAGCGTTGCCAACCCTTCAGCAAAAAATGTCCGTACGAAAATCTTCTTTGGACCGTATTTTCCGCATCAGGACAGTACACCGCAATTTTTAGAGTTTTCTGCCGAGTTTAAGCCTTATTTAGCATTATTCTCAATTTCATATAACTGTAGTAGCTAAATGTTCATTATTTTAAGTGATTCGCAACTTATTCCTTGTGATTTTCGGCAATGACAGCTATTTTCTAATCAGGGAAAAAAATAGCAAAACACCCTCCAAGTTTTCCATTGCCTATGAATGGTATAACATCCGCGATAAATATTGCTAGCTTAATTTCCGCAGTGTATGCAAGCTTTTGAATGTCGGTACAACAAAGTCAGTTTTTTTTAGAAGAAATAATAACTTGCTCTCTGGCTTGCTACAAAAACACCTTTCATTTTTGTAATGTTTTTTTTTTTTTAATTAAGATCTGAAGTAAAGTAAATAATATACATTTTAAAGTGTACTGCATTAGACTTTTATAAAATGGATTTAGTTAAAACAATTGTCAATGTTTCAATCGGATGAAAAAATTTGAACTTATTTTACCAGAATGGGCTAGCACCGTACAAATTGCGTATGGTCCATCGTACGTCCATACACATGGCGGAATTACCGTACACGTACGGTCAGGAACGTACGGTTGGCAACGCTGTCGGGCATGTCGGGCGACATTAAACATCGTGTCATAAGGATTACGCAACGCACCAAGCACTTTAAACACGTTGCTTTTTTACGAAACAACTCAACATGTACTCACTGTGTCAAGTTACAAAAAGGAAACACTTTGGACAAGCACGGAATGCCATTGTAAAGACACGAGCTCATTAAGAACACTGCTATTAAGCCCTCAAACATAGTTAAGAATGACCGTTTCAAACTTCTGTACTTCAAAACATTATAACAGGATGTATGTAAAACTCAGATGAAAACGTGCATTGAACCTTTCTATAGACTTTCCACTAATCAAGTAAAATGACCACCGCTTCAAATATCATAATCAAAATGGGTCGGCGGGAAACTTGTAAGCTAGTTCCTCGCTTGGCTCGTTGTGGTGATGTGGAATGTGATGTTCTCTTCAAGGTCACCCGTACTTACAACTCTTGAGCCTCTAATGCGCAGATAGGTAGTACCCTTAACAACATTAGTCTACAATTCACTCCAAAATATTACTCAACAGGAACACCAAACAAACACGAAATAATGTAGGCCTGAGAGAGCTAATGTATTTAGCTTTGATTGATACAGCACGCCCTTTAAGTGTCACAACTTCTGCCAACTTTGACTCACGCGTGCTTCATTTCATACGTTTGCCGCTACATGCATCCTCCTTGCAGTGTTATACCAACACAGATATGTATCAAGTCTTCCTGTTTTCAACTTCCGGGATTTGGTCTTTCAGATGTCCGTGCTGTTGCTTGAAGTACACTATCTGGCGTGGCTTGCTGGCAAAAACACAAACAATTCTTGGCACGAATTATGGACGACAATTGAGCAATATCGCGACCTTCTCGGCACGTACACATGGGAAACCAATGAAACTTTGTCGGGCGTTTTGTCGTCGAACTCAGAGCTGCAGCCACTTCCATAACTGAGCACAGGTAGCAGAATTTTAATCTGGTTTGATTTTTAATTTTTATTCAATATCCATAACGACTACAGACAGAACGAAGACATTTGTTAAGGATACTCACACATGTAATATTAGTTTTTAATTTCAACTTGCTCGAGACATGTTTGTTTTGGACATATTACTTGCACCTACATTTTATTTGTTTGCCTACTTCGGTCACTTTACGTGGGTCCCAGACACAGCACAAGGCTTGGGGAGGTAACGGGCGAAAGGAGGATAGGATTCGGCAAGAGCCTATTTAAAGAACTATCCCAGCATTCACCTAGAGTGAATTCGGAAAATCCCGTAAAACAATAATGTGCTACACCAGAAAATCGTAAGAAATTGCAATGAAAATGTTTTATACTGAAATCTCTGAATAAAATAAAATATAATATAATAATTTCGTTGAGTGTTTACATGAATTTATTTGAATAGTCCATGACGTGAAAATGGCCTCATTTATTGTCCTTCAGTGTTCCGTACACAGTAAAAAAAATTTTCATTTACAAGGAAAATCTTGTAAACTAATATCAGAACATTATCAGCCAGGTAATAAAAGTGAGATGTCCGAAACATTTTAAAGTGGTTATAAATATTGTGAACACCTTTAGGAACTAGTAAAATAAATGTTAATGAGTAAATTTTTCGATTTGAAAAAAAATAAAAAATAAACATTGAAGACCAGACAAATTTTACAAAAACTTTTTTTTGGAAACTAGCTTCCAAAAAATTTTTTTGTAACCCTACAAACAATTGTTGTAAAGTGAACCAAATATTAACAGTAAATACACACAAAAAAAGAGTTTGCATCAAGTTGTTTCAATGCCTCAAGCGAACATCTACTTCATGGTTATAGGCAGTGTTTCTCTGTGTAGAGGGAGTCACTTATTTGACTGGGCCAATCAGAAATAAGTCACTGCGACACCACACGTCTGTAATAAGCGGGTAAAAACAGGAGACGCTGAGAGTTATAAACACCCAATCATTGACGATGCAAGAGATATGTAGATGTGCACATTGAAACAAGCTGGTGTAAAACGCTCCCTACATATTCCTTATTTATCGCGCATTGAAGTCTCCGCGCGTGACATATATTTTTATAACCATTGGCGAGAAGCAAACGTGTATACAGAAACGAAATTGTGTAGTTGCCTTTAATGTAAGCGTATACGCTATTCACTTTCAACTGAGTATTATTCAAATTTTGTATTAACAGAAAACTGTATTTTATTGGAGCCAAATGTGATTAGTTTTCACTGTGGTGAAACACTTACACTGGTTTTTAGATTCATGATAGTTCCCATGTAGAAAATAGCAAAGACGAATGCATAACAACTGAAAGAAAACATTAAGAAGTGCTCACTTTATGCTGAACAGACTATAATTGGTGGCTATTGGTTGAATGAGACTCTAGCAATGTACCTTGTTTCTGATTGGCCACTCCGTGCTGTGGAGTATCACCACGTCTTGATGACACTTAAAAAATGAAAAGAAATTAGATATATTTTTGGATTGTGTAGTTCATTAGAAACTAGTTTATAAATTTAAAAAAAAAAAAAAACATAAATATGAGACACTAAACTATACGTTTACCACAACGATAAGAGTTTCATTGTCATACGCATCGAGCCGCACAAAGAGATAATTGTTTTCATTTTCAGTTCTTAAAGTGTTGGGTACTAATATATATATATATATATATATATATATATATATATATATATATATATGTATGTAAAGTAAAGTCGTAATTAAAACATTGTTTACTGTGTCTGCCGCCATTATAAGTCGCGCACGCGTGTCAGTACCAGTATTCGAATAACATCAACTGACTGTCGGAATAACGAAATTTTGATTGGTTTAATAAAGTAGGGATACACGATGCGATCAATTGCTTAAGAATAGCTGCAGGCGTAGGCCAATACATAGGATATACAAAATGAAGCGAAATCATTTAGGGATATACGGTCTGCCATTTTTATAGAAGTAATTATTTCAAATTAGCGTAGTTGTTTTCCTAGAATTAAAAATATTTAATGTCAAGATAGTTTTCATTGCATGATTACGCAATATGTTTGCAAATAGTAAATAAATAATTTTGACAGCGGCAGAGTTGTTTATAAGTGAATCACGTCACGATGTTCGCTATCGGGAACGGCAGTAATCTCCGGGCGAGACAAAAGAAGTAAGAATTACTCACGCACAATGCAATAAGAGACATAAAGGTTACATACATGAACAAGTGATGTTGAAACGAAATAAGCAGTCTCGACATCAGCATGATAAGTGTCTATCTCTGCTTGTCGACTTCTGGGTCGAGTTGCTTGGCACAGTTTTGCTGTGTATATAGTCGAAGTGGCAGCGTTAAGTTTGCCGTACCCGTAAGTCATTTTGCCTCAAAGCGCCCGCCTGTACTGGCCGTGTGTTAGTGTGAGTGAGGCACGGCGCCAAGGGCAATGTTGACTGGCTCATCTGGTGCGGTATCACCTCTACTGCAAGACACTGAAACTACGTATAGTGGTATCGTATAGAAAACTCGCCTGACTGACACTTTCAGTGGTGACCACATCTTTTGTTCTCGTGGAAAATTTTAAGCAAAGTCCATTGCATGCTACTAGAATAGTTTCACACGAATGTTGTGAGTAGTTTTCCAGATATAACAGGTTGGAAAAGCTCTTTTTAGCAATTTTGAGGGGTTCCGATATGATTTTTCCTAATCGTCGTAACGCTTTGAGACCAACCCTTCCGTCATCGTTTGAAGTGTATTTTCTTTTCGTACATTGACACAATAGGAACATGTAGAATAGTTTAGTGAAAAAAGAAACGTATTTAGAAACTCAGTGCACTGCATTTTAAACGCGTGGTAGGCGAGTCCCTTAATAAGTTTGCCAAAGTCGTTACGTCAAGAGTAGTTTCGTCTAAAATACAAACACACGTCATAAACACCAGAAAAAAGCATTACCTAAAATATTTTTGCCTAACGTCGGTTTGCACTATGGCCTCTGAAATGAATTTTTTTTCGTAGTACAGTGCATTCAGATCACGTAAAATAGTTTCACAAATAAAACGCATGTCCCTGTTCTACTGCAAGGCGGTTCATCAACAGTTAAGTCGGTCCGTCATTGGTCAATATACATTGTGTAATAACTTCAGTCACTAATTTATTATGTTGTTTCGGCCATACTTAGGCATAGAATATGACATGTTAAGAGTTCAAATTTAAAATTAATGAAGTTAGTTATTTGTCTTGAAATAAAAAAAATGTCCTATTGCAATCCTAGAAACTTTATTACTGCAATGAAATAATTTTAGTAATATTTTAATTAAAATATTTGGCAAGCCAAATTATACGTATAAAACAGGAAAACCTTAATAATAAAAATAAAGTTAAATCGAAGGCCCACACTCAAAGAATGAAGACATTTTTGGCTCAAACGAAAGCGAATTTCACTGTTAAATATAACACGACTTAACGTGGTCCTAGATGGCCCCAGCGCAAAAAAAAAATAAATAAATAAAAAAAAAAATAAAATCAATCCAAAAATACAAACGTATCTACGAACGAAGTCGCTTTCTGGTAGTTCAATTTGTATTAGTTACAATTATTTGAATTTTATTACGGGCATCAATAAATTACTTTATTACTATTAAATTTAATATATTAAAAAAAAAACTAAACAAAATAATGCACATTAAGAAATATATCGCACATAAATCCATGACAAGTACGGTAACTAATTCAGAATGTAATTCACGATTGACAACAACTGGTTGGACAAAAATACAAACATTATGGTTTATTTTTCATAATTATCACTATGCTAATACAATAGATATTTATTTTGGTATAACATATACACCTTTACAGTACCATTGTGCTGTCGGTTTCATTAATATTTTCAGAAAATCTTTCATCGGGGTTAAAATTTAATTTTAATTAAAGATAATGTTGGACTTATTCAAGCGAAAGTCTTTGAAGAAATTCAAGACGTTCCGTAAGAAGAAAAAAAATGAGCGGAAATATGACGTCAATATGAAGTTACATTGTATTCAAGACAAGCGAACTCAATGAAAGTTGAAGGCATTTTGAAGTAAAATTTGTTAGTATAAGAATACGCATAGCCTACATAATTGTTGATGTGCGTTGCAGAGTCGCAGTAATACATCCGCGTTATCTACGGAGTGAAAATACAGTCCAGAAAATAACCTATAGAACAAAAAATAATAATTATGATACACATTCTAAATACTCGTTCTAAGTTTTACGACATGAATATAACAGTATTTTATCGCACCCATATCACTAGAGCCACTAATTTTTGTCGAAAATAATTCTGCACCGACATGTTTCAGTGTTTTACGTGTACATCTGCAGCTGTGCTTCATGGTTATAGGTTAGACTGCAAGGTGTATTCCTTATCACTTGTGAGCTTCCAACATACAAAGAAGGGCCGCGTTGATCGAATGGTCAGACCGCTCGCCTCCCACCAAGGCGACCCGGGTTCGATTCCCGGCAGGGTTCACATGTGGGTATCTTGCCGGACGATGCCGCTGGTCGGCGGGTTTTCTCGGGGATCTTCCGTTTCCCCCGCCCTCTCATTCCGGTGCCGCTTCATACTCACCTCATGTCACCCCTCACCAGCGCTGAAGACCTCATTCATTGTTAAGTTCTGACCAACTCACTCCAACATACAAAACAGCTCCAAGAAGGCGGCTACCATCACATGCTAGGCACAGCTGGCAGTCCAGTAGATAGCTTGCTCGTACGGGCGAAGTTGAACCAGGCGGGCGTGTGTGTGTCGCCCGTATAGCCTGCTTGCTTGTAGGAGCGGTGTCGCAGGGCCAGACGTGCCGCCTGCAGACGCGATATGAATACTGACTTACTCGCGCCAACGACGCGACTATGTGTGAGCTGAGAGCCGCTTCCCGCTTTCACTCGCTAGTGTGTGTGTGTGTGTGTATGTGTGTGTGTGTGTGTGTGTGTGCATGTGTGTGTGTTTGTGGAACACCGCTAGACAGCCTCCAGCCGTCATCACCAACCGTCACACTGCCATTCGCTAACGTACTGAACGTAGGAACAAGCCATTTCCGCGAGAAGACTTTTCCACCTCTGTCCTTCATATGCTTTAAGGCCCATGCACAATTAAATACTTCAGCATTTGAATTTACGTTTCCGTTGCTTAATGTACTTCGTCAATACACAATACAAATATAAAAGTAACTACAGTTGAAAAACAATTGGAAATCTATTTTTGAAACGGAGTTATTGTGATATAAATCATTATATATTTACCGTAAATGCATATCACGTAGCCATTAAAATAATAAACCAAACTATTAATATTTTTTTCACTTATTATAAGCTTTTCCAGAACAAAAGCAACGCCATATACTATAATTATTACTCCAACGCTACTTACAAGGTTTTTCTAGTACATTCAATACTGGAGACCAAAATTGTACTCTGAAATTAACGTTTTTAGTTCTAGCATACATAATCAGCTGATTATTTGCGATCGGCCATCTTGATTTGACTTTAGGGTTCAGTTTATCGGAAACGTAAGGTCAAGGCTGCTTGACTTTAACTTTGGTGACGCCATTGTGTACGACTCCATAAGAAGCCATGTGTTGAAAGCTATCGTAAAGTCAAATGTTAAAGTTTTCGATTGTGTATAGGTATCTACGCGTACATCTTCAGCTCTGTTCTGTGGCCAGTGTATTGATGTTTATAACTCTCAGCCTCTAGGTGTTCTACCAGCTAATCACATACGTATGGTGTCTCAGTAACATTATTCTGGTTGGCACAGTCAATTGAGCAGTTTTCTGCACAAAAATAAACTTATTCACTGATTTTCAGAGAAAAATATTTTGCATCAACTTGTATCAGTGTCTTGCGTAAACATCTGCAGCTGTGCTTCATAGGCATGTACTTGTGCAGAGGTGTCGCTTATTCGGCTGTGCCAATTAGAATAAGGTTACTGAGGCACCACACGTATGTGATTTGCGGGTAGAATCCCTAGACTCTGAGAGTTAAAAATGTCCAATCGCGAAGCAGAGCTGCAGATGTGTATGTAAGGCACTAAAGTGATGCAGAAAACGTTCCGAAGATATCTGACAATAGGTCGTTTCATTTCATCAACCGTAAAGAGTAAGTCAGGACGGAATATGTTAATTTATCGGCGTTAGAGATTTTTCTTCAACAATACGGTACTAGAGAAATATTTTTGTTTAGAAAGTAGACAGAAACTATTGTCCAGAAACGCAGTTTTTAATTTTATCTAACTAGCTTCGAGAAACCTACAATTTTAAACTGATGATTTTAGCGCTGTATTATGTACAATACCTAGAGAAAGTGATTTATCGCGAGCATGTTTTCTACCAGCGTATTCTGCAAATCAGTGTAGCGTCCTGCGTCATGTGTTGTTGGCCGACGGTAATGTGGCACAGTCTAGTTGTTTACAGACGAATCACAGACGTCCAGTAGTAGCGCGCCAGAGTTATCATTGGCCCAGTCAAATAGGGACTCGCCAGTACCTAAATAAAAGCGTCAGAAGTGAATACATTACATTGAAGCCTAGCAAACAGTCAACTTTTCCCGCGATAAATAAACTTCTCTAACAATACCGTCTTAACACAGTTGTTTCAAGAGTACCACAATAATGCACTCTGTCCGTGAAATATCACCTGTTTATGATCTAGCACCGAGCCAATCCAGCAAAGTAGCCCAACGGTAAAATTCGCATTCTGGAGAACCCAGGTCAGATCCCCGACTCCGGCCATCCTGATTTCTGTTTTCCATGGTTACGCTAAATCATTTCAGGAGAATGCTGGGATGATTCCTTAACAAAGACCATGGCCGATTCCTCTCCCAGCTCCTGTCATTTTACGATGTACGTCTCTACCCAAACAGCAAACATCAACTGGCCCACTTATGCAAATATGATCGTAATAAGCAGCCCACAGGCAGTAAACATTCGGAATGCACCCGCGGCCACATGTGGCATACATGTAGCATTATGAAATCACCCACACATTAACCACGAGTGTACCACAAGTGTACCACAAGTGTACCACATGTGTACTACAAGTGTACCACAAGCATTCTTATTATACTCACATGCTTGTGGGTTAGTTTGCTAAGTCCGTTCGTGAACCGTAGAACGAAATATGTCAGTCTTTTTAAACTAAGTTGCCCACATTAAAATTATTTCAGTATAATTACAAACATATTTACTAACATGGTCTGATCAACAACAATTCCAGCAATAGTAGCACCGTTGTTGTGCCGGCTGTTGGTTTGCCGTCTAACTGGGGTCTTGCAGGCATTGATCACACTAACGGCATGTTTGACGAGAAACGTGACGTCACGACAACCACGACACAGCGGCTTGACGCACGAAGTGACACAAAAAACTCTAATAACACTTATCATTACGTCACTCGGCCAGCCACAGAAGAAAATAAATACTGCGGGTTCTAACCAGTGAGGGCCGTTAGTGGAAATTAACAAGAATGGTAAGTTGAGATGTGCGAAGTGCGAAAGACAGGAATTATCAACTGAGGATAAACTCTGAACTACGCGTCATAATTCAATTGAAATTTTATTGCCGAGTATATATTTTATTAGTACATGTCTCTTTATTCAGAACTTGTCAGTTAGTATGCTTTGTAAAGATTTAAAACGGGTTATTCAGAAAAACAAGGGCTTAAAAAAAACAAAATATACATAAATAGAAAATGTTTATTTTTATAAATATCAACATAATAACATCCTAAGCTCTATGACAATCAACATTTTAAAAAGTCAAACATTTTGATTTGAAAAGTAATTTTACAATCCGAAAACCTGTTGTGAAGAGGATATAATTATATTCAAATAGAAAAGCAAGTATTTTTAAAATACTGTTTTTATAGATCTGTGAATATTTGTTAACTAAAAGTTTTAAATTTGTGTAGATTTTGTGTTTTCAAATACTTGTTTTTCTAAATACTGTTCTCTTAATTTTGTACTTGAAAATAAAGCATACTAACTAGTGTTTAGTAAATAGATGTTCACTAATAAAAATGTCTACTCAGCTATAAAAAGTTGCACTGAATTATGAAGAGAAGTTTAGGTTTTATGCTTGGCTGAGTGTTCCAGTTATTCGCTCGACATCTTGGCCTGGCTTGGCTTGGCTTCAAAATAACATGTGCTTGTTCGCGTTCATCTTCTACTGATGTCGTCATTCGACTGTGCTAATGATAATTCTGCTACTAAACATAAGAGGATAGTCTGGTGATTGTTAAACCGTGCCACATTCACATCGTTCATCTATGCAAGGCACAGTTGTACATTTGTACATGTTTTGAAAGTCAATGTCTAGGAACACAACTGGTTTTCCCAAAAAAAAATGCATCACTTTGTTTTATAGCCTTATGTGTGTACACCTGCAGTTCTGCTTCGTGATTATTGGATAACACGAATTTGTGCAGAAGATTTGTTCATTTGACTGTGCCAATCAGAATATATAGAGCGATGATTTTTGGTGTATATATTTCTGCTCACTTTGTTTCAATGCCTTAAGAGCACGTTTGCAACTCTGCTTCACAATTATTGGCAGCTTGTCTTTGTGTCAAGTCGTCTCTCATCTGACTTTGCCAATTATATTAAAGTTATTACGTGGCAATACGTCTGTTATTTGTGTGTGGAACCTCAAGACACATGAAGCTAAACATACAATCACTGACCATGAAGCAGCTGCAGATGTGCCCGTAAAGCAATGAAACAAAGTGGTGCAATATTCTTTTCACCTAAAATAAGTGGGTGTACTCAACCAGCAACGGAACGCCATGTATTTTAAATTTGAAGCTGACATGTCCAGAGAGAAGCTGAATGAGGCAGTGGAGAGTCGTCTTACCACGGGCAGATAACTATCGACCCAGGACAGGACAGGACAGGAACCACGCCAGCACAGACACAGATGCTGAGCTGTGATACAGACAGCAACAGTTCGCCAGTCACGCTGCCGTAATATCGTCGCCTCAACAGTGCTGCCAGCAATACGCGCTATTCCTGCATACTTTAAAAATTCGCGTTTTATTTTGTCCCCAGCTATAATTCCAACAACTGTAAGTTCGTACCACTTTCGCAATCAGGCCGGGACTTATCTGACACTTGCTGGAAGTAGCTTAGCCAATAGTACAGCAGCCAGGCTCATATCACAGTGTCATAGAGCATCCAGTGAGCAGATAATGTCTGCTTGAATACACACATGTTCTTGGAGGCTAGCCTATACGTCAATGAACCCGCGTATTTTTCCCCGTCTCTAGTTATTCCACATGAAACAACTGGCGTCTTACCATTTTACAAAATCTTTCTTTATTTTACAAAACGACGAAATAGATTGAATAAGACGAGTAAAATGCCAACTATTATTTATTTAAAAGTAAGATAATTAAAATCACGAATTATTTAAGCCGTAACTTCAAGTTTGCAGTTATATAGATCCAACATTGCTAATAGTGAACGCAATAGACACAAAACAAGCCAATAACCAATGAAATTGAATTAAACAAATTCGCTATAGGTTACAAATCTCCGAAATAGTTGTCACTAGTTATATACACTATATTAGTGGTATCCATCGTACACAGTCATTTGTAAATCGTACATTGTTATAAATGATTATTTGTAAAATATTACACAAAACTTGGAATGATACAATGGACAGTGAAATTATACCGATGTTGTATAGATAGAGCCGCGATTTTATGGCGAAAAGATTTTTGCAACATTTGGTTTCGATGCGTCATGTTCACACCTGCAGCTCTGCTACATCGTCTGTTGTTGGATGATTTTACTCTCACTGGCCTTGGCAAATTATAGACGTACAGACTCACAATAATCTTATTCTGATTGGTGCAGTAAAATGAGAAACGTGTCTGAACAAAGACACGCTGCCAATAACCTTGAAACAGAACTGCCGATGTGCACGTGAGTCACTGAAACAAAGTGGGGCAAAAATCTTTTCGCGACAAAATTGTGGCCCTATGTATAGAGTTATACAGTCTGGCAGCCCTGTAACCTCAATACGCGAGTATGTCGTCACTTCCCTGACCGTATTCTTCAGTAAACCCATATACACAACTGAATTCGTTAGCATTTGAATTAAAACTTCGTTACTTATCAATACACAATACAAACGTAAAGTTAAAGAAACGACCGTCGAAAAACAATAGAGAACCTTTTATTTTACGACGATTTGGAAAACAGAAAGTGTTTTAATGATTGAGCTTGTATTCGGAGTATTTACATGCCATGTTTTCACGGCAAATACATAACGATTTCTGACATAACGATTCCGTTTAAAAGAACACAGAAGCGAAAATACCCCAGACGAGGTGAACTCGTCCTGCACTAACAGGGGCGACATTTAAGTTTTAATTGGGGAGGGGGGAGGGGCAAAATTTGTTTGGTGACAGTGACCTTGTTGCATCTTTTTTATTAATTAAGCATGTATAAATTAGAAACTGTAATAATAAAACTTCAGCTTGATGTGCTTATGTTAGCATTATTTAAATAAGAAAATACAAAACATATATTTCGTACAATTACAATTCTAAATCCAAGGGAGGGGTGCATTTGCCCCCCCCCCCCGAACCTACCAATTGACGCCTCTGTGCACGAATGATAAGATGAAACGTCATTCAACTTGAGTGAACCCACCAAGAGAATGTTCGACCAATAGGGAATCTTCCATAGCTTGTAGCAGGCAATCAGACGCACGGTACGTGTCTAGTGCCTAAGGCAGCCAATAACCGACAAAGTACGCGCAAATTAACGTCACCGGTATGCCACAGTATATGTAGGCATACAGAAGCGAAAAAAGCCAGATAGCAAACTCTACACGCGCCAGTAAAATGGCTTCGCTGGCCAGCAACATGTCGGGAACGCCTACGCCCAATTAGCGTTAAGGGGGATGCCCTGCTAGGCCAAAAGGATACTTACCGTAACATGTAGAAGCCTAACATACCCGGGGCTAGTTTCGACAGCCTCGGGCAGCCAACGAGCGCCGACGTTCTTCCGCACCAAATGACCCGCCACGTTATTCCACGTCTGTATGCATAGACATTCTGTGGCGGAAATCTCTCCTCTGCTTCTAGATTGATCGACGGCCACAAGTCCTAGTAAGTTTTTGCAAGTATCGAGCTGGGTGGAAACTGGAGAGTGATTGGCCGCGTCAGTTTCGCAACAGGAAACCCGCTTATGCAACGCTGAGCTTTCTGCTCGGTGCTTAACGCCTTCCGTTGTGGTTTCAACCGGACCGTGGTAAGCAAGTTAAGTGAAGCAACTTTCTGAAAGTTACAACTGACAACACGTGCCTGGCAGCTGTGTTCCACCTGGAGAGACTTCTACCTGCAGTTCACTTGCCAATGACTGATGTTGACTAAGTATATCTGCAGCCGGATGTTAAGGCGGCCACCTATCCCAAGATGCAAATGCGTTGCAGTGTGTTCGTAAACAGGTTGTTTTCTACGAAAATATTCCACGTGTCCCCGTTGTGCCAACGTACGAAAAGAAAACAAACTTCAGACAAGGCCGGAACCTCACTTTTAAGACGCAACGCTCATTAAAAACATTGTTTCTAAGCCCTCCAACATGGCTCAAACGGCCTTTTCAGACTTCCGTACTTCAAAATATACTAACCAGATGTACGCGAAACTCAGATTGCGAACTGCACTGAACTTAGTTGCAGACTTTCCACCAATAAAATTATATGGTCACCGCTTAGTGTCCCACAGTAAAAACCGTTCGGCGGGAATGTTGCACGCTTGTTCAGCACTTGGCTCGTTGAGGCGACGCGGCATTTGATGTGCTCTTCAAGGTCGACCTTACTGCTCCGTCGCTTTTGAGCCTCTCATGCGCGGGTAGGCAGCGTCCTTTAGGGGGCCGCCTGGCTGAATATGTTTAGCGTGTTTGAGGCCTAGAAGTGCGGGAGCGATAAGGACGAGGTGGCACGCACATTACACCTCACCATAGCCTCTAGGGACAAGTCACTGAACTATCATGCAGCCTTCTAGTCGACAACTAGTCTCTATGAGACTTACTGTGGCGATCCTAACATTTTATTACGATAAAGATAAACTTATCTGTACATGCCCAGTGGCGGATTTAGAGGGAGGCCATGGGGCCCACCCACCTCTGTCAAGATCAGATTTATTTTCTTTTTCTTTTTTTTATAATTAATTTTTTATTAGCACTATTCACTTTTTAAGACATAGTTTATTTTAAAATTTCGTACTACTGTAGTAAAATTTTTTGTGTAGACTTTCGAAATTTGATAATTAAGGAGGTGAAAATACATTAAATGTGTTTTCGATTATTTGTCCATGTCTATCGCACCTATGGAGATATCGAAGTGCCATTTGCTATAGAATTATGATTATGTAAACATCCAAAATAAAATTTAAACATATTTTCCGGATTCGGCCGCAAAAAGGCAACAAAAAGTTAAATGTGTTTTCGATTCACAATCGATATACATCGATCCCATTGATCTTTTGTATACCGACGTGATTTTTGTTTAGAATTAATGCCCATTCAAATACCCTAAAAAGTTATTTCACGAATTTTCAAAATTCGCCACCTAAAATAGTGAAAAGGGGTAAAAGAAATGATGAAATGTGGTTTCCATTAACAGTCGATATATCTTGAACCCAGCGGGCTATTGTGTTTATCACTTACAAGGTACACCATTAAAGAAGTCTAAAATGAGAATCAAGGGTTTTTCAAAATTCAGTCTGTTAAGAGGTAAAAAGACCTGGAGCGTGTTTTAGATAAATCCTAGATATATATCGAACTCATTGAGATATTCAGTTTATTTTTGCTTCATGATGATGATTAGGTAAATGACCGCAAATAGGTTTTAAGATTTTTCAAAATTAGAACTCAGGGGGTGATATGTGCTTTTTAATGAATCATCGATATTACTTTGCCTGAACAGGATATCGTCGTGATTTTCACTTCACTTGGATACTTGTACGTGCATTAAGGCATAAAATTAATATTTATTGAGCTTCAACACCTAAAGGGTTGAAAATACATAAAATGAGTTTTCTATCAGCAGACGATTAAATTTTTTTCTAACCAGTAGAGATATTGATGTGTTGTTCAAGCCAGAACGATACTTACGTAATTAGCTAAAAAGTAATGCAAGTTTTTTTTATTTTATAAGATAACTTAGTTTTTAAGAAGAAAACTTAGTTTGTAAACTTGCAAGACAGACGATCCGAAAAACATGTACGACCGGCAAGAAATAAACTTTACAGCAGTTTCATTCTACAGTTCTATCGAGACGTGTTGTTGTACGACCTCTACATAGCAGGAAATTAATACGCATTTGTTTATAGCTCCGATCTATTGTTCGGGAGGCTCTGGGCTCAAATAACTTTAAAAGCTGAGCAAATGTGCAAGTCTAACCCACAAAAACTGCAAGGCAGATTAAATTAGTGCAATTTGATGAAGTCGTTCAAAAGTGGTGAAAATAAATTATGCAGACCACTATCTACTGAAGTTCCTCGACAGCGTCATCCCACATATACTATCTCACCAACCTCAAGGTTGGGTCACCAAATAAGTTTATATTTCAGCGAAACTTTATCCCGCCAACACTCCCTAATGACCAATGTTTTGAAAAACAAATGTGTTATTGAGGGTAGCATCACCAAGCATCACCATTGGTTGTTCTGGAGGGAAATCAGTCTTAATACCACGTAAACTAAGTATTTAATTCGATTACCCTCTCACATTAAAGAGTTTGTAATTACCTCACAACTTCAACATTGCAGTGATATAAATAAGGCCCAGGCAAAGTCGCTGTTAGTGGCAGGAAAAAACTTAAGGCTGTTTTTCGCGTGGACAGCTGTAGATACTTATTCTGCTGCAGAGTTAACTCAACTAGCAGATTTGTCATCCTAACACTTGATGACTGAACTATCTATCTGGTGTACAGATATGTTTTTTAAATTAAAGTTAATATTACCTATGAGTAATACACCCTGGCGCACTGCTACACTCTAAAAATAGTTTGTAAATTTACCAGTCGTGCGTATAGGATCGCTAAGAAAGTAGGTATGGTAGAATAGTTTCCCAGACATCCATGGTAGCACTTCTGAACGTTTTTATAAAACAGTCAAATGTATTCTGAAGTTACCAGACTTATATTGCTGCAACTGTAAAATTTTGCATATTTACAAGGTGGAAGTATGGTAACTGTCCGATACTGCGTTTGGGATAATAACTTCCTAAACATTTTAGGAGGTTTTTTACAGAGTACTTTTCAATATAAAAAAATATCATGTAACTAAGAACCAGTGTAAACATTTCACCACATTGAAGACCTGTCACTTTTGGCTCCAATCAAATACAGTTTTCTGTTGTTATAAATGTTGGGGATGCTCAGTTTAAAGTGAACAGCCAATATGACTGGCTCAGTTAAATGACAGACGTCACTTCACAAAGCTCGCTGCCAAGAACCATCAAGAGGGAGCGATAGATAAATAAGCACCGAATTCTTCAATTGAGATCTACACTTTTTGAAAGTCAATATAGAATAACTACAAAACAACAATCCTAGATAATGACTTTAGCCAACTTCACAAGTAAACATTTACACAGAATGAAGCATTTGTTAAGCGCGTGTTCTTGCAACGCAATTAAATATATGAGATTTCGGCGTTAGAGATTGTTTTTCAGATGTACGTTAATAGAGAAAATTTTTTGATAGGAAAGTTGGCAAAAACTATTGTCTAGGATTGCTGTTTTTTTATTTTTATTTTTGCAAATTGGCTTCGAGAAACCTACAATTCTGAACTGATACAGATACTTTTAGTGTTGAACTGAAGCAGAGCAGCAGGTGGGGACATATGACACTGAAACAAATTTGGGAAAAATTCTTTTCGCGAAAAGTTTGTGACGGCCATATTTTATTGATACTTTTATGTATATAAATTAATGTAGTTTAGGTTAATTATGATGATTGATTGTAATGAAGGGGCCTTTATTGTCATTTGTAACATATTGCCATCCATTTTAACTTCAGTATTGATTGTGAGGGGTCTGTGGGATCCTATGATAGGCCAGTATAAAACACTATAAAATATGACTATTACTAATATTATCACAGAGGTATCGTGTCTGGTATCGTTTTAACCTGTGGAATGTCACAGACTCGAATATGCTAGTAACATTAAGATAATTTTATGTATAA
>PNEQ01078504.1:5240-29371 GCA_003012365.1 Medauroidea extradentata | reverse complement strand
AAAGTTTTGTATGAAGTAAAAATATGCAAATTTTGACTTTGAAGTGACATTACGGGAAAACTAGATGAGCTAATTTTTTTCCGTTAGATGTTAATGTTCTCTGAAGTAATGTCTACAAAACTAACACTATTTTATACAAATATAAAATTATGAATTTTTCCCCCCTTGAACGCCCTTAAGGCCTCGCCTACCACGTGCTTAAATTTGTTGCAGTGTGTTCGTAAATACGTTTTTAGAAGCTATTCCACGTATGCCCAATGTGTCTATGTACGAAAAGAAAATACACTCCAAACGATGAATGAAGAGTCGTTTCAAAGCATCACATCGATTAGAAAAATCATTTTGGAGCTCCTCAATATGGCTAAAAACAGCTTCTTCAAACTGTTATATCTGTCAAACTACTCACGGGATTCGCGTCAAACTACTCTAGAAACATGCATTGAACTTAGTTTAAAACTTTCCACCAATAAAAAGATGGGTTACCATTGGAAGTGTCAGTCAGGCGAGTGTTCTACGACACCACCGCACGCCGCTTCAGTGTCTTGCCGTAAAGGCGATACCGCACCAGATGAGCCGGTCAACATCGCCCTTGACGTCATGCCTCACACAATCACACGGCCAAATCTCCCTCTATCTCTCTCTCTTTCTAGATCTCTGGCAGTAGTTAAATGAGCCCGTGACCCCGTCCGGATATCCGCTGCATCCCTCAAACGTCGGAGAGAATGGTCTAACATTGTGAAGCTGACAACCCGCATTTCCCGGCTCCCTTCACTTGCCCAACCCCCTCCTTCTCAAGTAGCGCCTTGTTTTACTGCGCCTTTTACAGCCCTGTCACGTGTCACGGGTAGCGGCCAAGGCGTGAAATTCCTTTACGACTATCACGTTAGTTGGCTAGCTGTTTGCCTAAGCCGCCAGAAATAAGTTTTCAACACTTCGGGAAGGACGAGGGAGAGGGTGCTAACTGAATGAAACATTTAAGAAAACTGTATTCTGTTATCGTGTTAAACGCCTTAATAAAACTACGTACGACTCACTCAGGCAACGATGTTGTTCCGACTACTTCTCATCAAACCTGTAACGGTCCAAGCGAGATGCTGCTACTTAATGCGTAAGTTTTGCACCGTACACAAACGCAGAAACTGGAATTTTTTCATTCGATATATCTCAGCAATTCTCTTTCTTTATGGTGTAGAAATCTGAGATAAGCTCTTACCCGAGTTCGTTTGTAATTAAAAATATGAACTACAAGATGTTACAAACTGGGTATCAATATTTTGAGAGAATAATCATGACATCTAGAGGAACAACAATGTAACATGGCCATAGGCTCAGAAACGTAGTTACAGTACTACAGGGCTCATGACTAACAACAGCGCATGGCGCGCGGATTGAGTCGTGTTACTGAGAAATGATACACTGGACAATGCCTACCGTCCAATTAGATCGCAGAAGATTCAAAATCCATCTGTACGTTATATTTTTTAACCTTAAAACACGTGATCACATCTCGCAATTTTATAAAAATTTATCATGCCAACGACTGGAAAACAGGCGTAAATTATACATTGCCTCATTCTCCTAAGAAAAGTTTTATATTCTACATCTCTCTCCAATTTAACAACTAAATTTTAATTACATTCCCGTCATAAAATTGGCACCCGCTCTAAAGTCAGTCTGTCTGCTCATACCTAAGCATCGCACTAGTGCATATTCGAAATCTTTCACAGTTTCAGCAGCGCGCGCCTGGAATGCACTGGAGGAACACCCTAAATCCGAATAAGTGAATATTTACATATTCACGCTGATTGATGGAGCAGTTTCAACAATCTGAATAAGTGAAAAATAGTCACTGTTTAGTTAGGGAATATTCACTGATTTCCTTTAAGAGTGAGGAGTGAAATGATGTATGGAGCAGCGCCGGAATGAAGGGACGGAGGAAGCGGGAGATCCCGAGAAAACGCACCGACCAGCAGCATTGTCCGGCACGATTCCCACATTCGAAAATCCAGAGACCGAACCTGCCGGGAATCGAACCCGGATCGCCTTGGTGGGAGACGAGTGCTCTAGCCACTGCGTAAACCGCGGCCCACTCTGAATCAAGAAGAGGAGGATATTGTTACAAGAATAAAAATGTCGGTGCAGTTATGAATTTATGTTTGCGGGTGTTTCTGATAGTGAAAAAATTTAACAGTTCATAGGTACTTAAAAACTCCTCAAAAATCCTACAGCAATGCGAGTCTCGCCAAGATGAACAAGAAAGTCTGTGGTGGCATATATGCAGGTTCGACAAGTACAGAGCCCCATATAATGTATTGTTCTCGTGTGGCTGAGGGACCGGGACCGGCGGTGGTCGAAAACACATCTACGGCATGACTCGTAATCGTAGCAGCTCTTCTAATATGTCAAGGGGCCAGTTGCGAATTTATCACAAACTTACACCTGCTTGAATTTTAGCACGTGCCCAAAAGAACATGCAAGTATTTTTTGGGTCTCTACTCATTGATAGAGACACGAAAATTTCGCGGGTTCAACGACTAACCGTCTAGACTCCACATTCCTGTGTACATTCTGTCCTCAACAGCTTTTTCATTGGCTGCTGTTCAACTGAGTGACCAGTTGTACTTCTGACAGGGTACCGCGTGAGTCAGAGAGAGTTTTCATGCTGATCTGCTATTGGTTTATAGTCCTCAAGAAAGAGTTTAATTAGCAGTGATCTAATAGCGAGAGTAAATGATGTGTACAAAAGTTTGAAAAATAATGTATTCTCAAAAGAATTCGTGAAATTTCCGTATCTCTACTCATTGAGCAGCCAATTTTACTCTGGACGACAATAGGTAGGGCCATGAACTTTTCGCGAAAAGAATTTTGCCCCAGTTTGTTTCAGCGACTTACGTTCACAACTGTAACTCTGCTTCATAGGCAGTGATTGGATGTTTGAGCTCTTACGTAGAGCCAGTGATTTTTGGTGAAAAGAATTCTGCAACAACTTGTGTCAATGCCTTACATGAACACCTACGACTCTGGTTCGTGGTTATTGGCAGAATATAATAGGGCAGAGGCTTGGCTCATTTGACTGTACCAACCAGAACAATGTTACCGCGACACCACACATCTGTGATTTGCGGGTAGGACCCCGAGACGCTGAAAGTTAAAAACGTCCAATCACTGACCATGAAGCAGAGGAATAGGTGCTCACATAAGGCATTGAAACAAATTGTTGCAGAATTCTTTTCACCAAAAATCACTGGCTCTACTCTTACATATCTTGAGGTTCTACCTACAAATGACAGACATGTGGTGTTGCTGTAGCCTTATTTTGACTGCAGAGTCTAATGAGAGACTTAACAAAGACACACTGCCAATAACCATGAAGCATGGCTGAGGATGTGCACGTAAGGCATTGAAACAAAGTGGGGCAAAATTATTTTCGCGAAAAGTTCATGGCTTTAACAATAGGACAGGATTCAGTACTTGTATACTTTCAGGTTTGTCGTTGGCTCACACTTCTCCACTATGAGCCTATGAAATGTGATACAATTGCCGTCGCGGAAGTAATGTGATTGCAGTTGGCTTCTAGCTTGTCCTAAAATGAATTCACGAATTTTTCCGGTCCCTAGCAAATGAAGGCAACCGGTGACTAAAGTAGTTTCCTAGGGCAGTAGCCAGCGGGCATCTTTGGTCCTTGGGAACATTTTTGAAGTACCGCAGCATCTTTAATTTCAAACTCGAAACTTTAGAGTCTTTGCGATAGGCTGCCTGGGGACCCTCAAGCTTCCCTGTACTCCTCTCCGTTATTAAAAAGTTCTGTTCTGCCTCGCCACACATGTCGACCAGATAATGTAAGTTCCAAACTTTCGCTGCGAACAATAAGTGAGCTAACAAAATATAAAGACGATCTGTCTTGATTCTGAATACTGCTCGTTGAAACTTTCCTGCGAACTTGGAGGGAGAGAACATTTCTTAATGGTTTCTTTCCTTCTAACGTACATAAAAATTTTTTTACTATATTCAAGTTTCATTCCATCTACTGTGTTCACGACCGTATTTACCTCGCTCCTTCCAACTTCCAACTGCAGGTAGTGAAGATTTCCATCTCCTAGTACGCGTGCACTGGAAAACAAATCCTGCGATGTCTGCAGCAGGAAGGAGACGAAACATCAAACAAAATGGTTCCACATAAAAACAGCGCTCTGAGAAAATTTGCTCTCATTCTGAATTCGAGAAATACCATCCGAAACTTTGCAAATACAGTTTGCACGTGCTGCTACAAAACAGAAGAGCATACGAAACTTGAAGTGTGCATCTTTGAAATTAAGTTCTAAACAAGTGAGGCTCGCTATTTTCGGATAAGTTAATTAAGACAGTGCCGGTGTTTAATACGCATAATAAGTAATGTCGGGTAGGCATTTAAATCTGTAAAACATATTTCTGTGTTGGATTATCGTACATTAGACCGTTCGAATTCAGTTAGACATAGCGTTAATTTACATTCTGTACTTACTCATCCCTAGAGGCGGGTGAATTTCGTTGATTCATCTGACACCAGCCTCGATCTCTCAGTCAAACACAACATATACGCTGGCTACAATCGATTAACTTCTGGCTTCCGACCGAACGAGTGTGTGGCACGCAGCTGACATACGAATTATTTCCTTACTTACTACAGGATTGTAGTAGTCAAAGTCATGTCGTCTAATAAAAAAAAAAGAGCGTTTTGGCATTTAACCTGACCCCAGGACATATCTGCGAAATTCACGTACCTCTGCTAATCCTTTATTCTTCACTTAAAGATTGTTTTTAAATTTCAATACCAGAGTTGATATTACTGCCCCTTTCATTTTATATATCCATAGTCTTAATAATACGATGTTGTTGAGATGCAAAATAGCATGCTTGGAAAAATAAACAAATTAAAACTGAATATGTACAGGATGGCATATTACTATCGGTTGTGGATTATATTTGGTACAGTTAATTGCTATTATACACACAATGATATGGACTTTAAAACAATGTTTAACTGAGTCACCCCTCCCCCTTCCTTCGTAACAAGGATTATTAATGTATCTGTGATTCGAGCACAATATTTTCTAATGCTGGCTACCAAAATGTTCTGCCAAATAGTCTACAAAAATCTATGTACTAGCACAAAGAATACAGTGTAGGTTGTAAACCATTTGGTAATACATCCAATGCTCATAAAGTGAATCACGTTAGTAGATGGAAACAAGCACAGATAACATGAACGACATAGGCACGAATTATATTACCTAAACGTGCACTGTTCCCTACCTGCGCTTGGAATGCGTTGCAGTGAGTTGCGAATATTCATTTTTTGACGAAATTGTTTGTCTACGAAAAGAACGAACACTTAAATGTATGACGCTATAAGTTTAAAAGTCAGGTACGCTTGTTTTAAGTATGATTTTCGGGCCTCCCAAAACTGCTAAAAACGACTTTTTCAGACTGCCGTATCTAGGAGTATACCAACCGGCTTCGAAAAATTTTAACTAATTAAGGTATCGTATGAAAATTAATATTAAAAAAGCTCTGCGCGCCAGTTGAATGGTATGCACGTAGAGGCATTACATACGCCAGCCGGCGGTAACCTTGGCGCTTTGTCGATTTTGTTCCTCGCACATTCAAACGCAGTCTGTATAGGGAGCCGCCTTAAGCAGCCAATCGGTGCGATCGAAGTTCACACAAACCATGATGTAATCTCTTCATGGCAATGTAAGCACATTTTAAGATCTTGTCAAGAATAATAATACGGAAATTCCATTTATTGAGGTCTCAGACTTTTAAGTGCACACAAATCTGTACACAGTGCTTAAGAGCGTCGCCCTACCTGCACGTTAGAGACTCAGACGTGACGGAGCTATAAGGGCGACCTTGAAGCGTGCACAAAATTCCGCGTCGCCGCTAGGAGCCAAGAGCTGGACTAGCGTGCACGATTCCCACTGATCCACATTTACTATGGGACTCTTAAACCGTGACCATATAATATCATTAGTGAAAAGTGCGGCTAGCTAAGTTAAGTTCACACGTTTCTAGCTGAGTTGCACATACATCCGGCCAGTAAATTCTGAAGTACCACAGTCTGAAAAGGTCGACTTTAACTACGTTCGAGGGCTTGAAACACAGTTTTTAATAAACATGGTGTCCTAACAATTTAATTTCGTATTTGTCCGAAGTGAGTTTCTTCTCGTACGTTGGCACAATGGGCACACGTGGAACAGTTGCGTAAAAACGCATTTACAAATAAGCTGTACAGTATTTGAAGCGCCTGGTAGCGACTTCCTTAATACTTGCACATGTCTTACTATTAACAGTTAAGGGTGCGGCAAACAGCAATATTCATAACCATGTTTTTATTTTTTATTTGTACCAGATATTTTCCCCCCTATTTTAGACACAAAATGTGTCCAAATTTTGCTCTCACGAAATTTTTTTTTAATCTCACAGTTTTCGCGTAATGGTTTGTTAATGTCAAAATTTACATGTTTCCGTTTTAAGGACTACACTAAAACCAACTAATATACCAAACTTAAAAAATTCACAGTAGATAAAGACGTCACAGGCTACAATTTCACTTACATAAAAACAGAGAATAAAAACTTTTCGTATTGAAATAAAAATGCTAAAATTTAAAATAAAAATTTTAAAAATTCAATACTTTTTTTAAAAACCTACAAGAATAATTTATTTTGTAGTTTAACAGAGCTGAATTTGTAGCCTGCAACGCCGTGTGTCGTCCTTAAAACGGAAACATACACATTTTGGTTTTAACGAGTTGTTACGCAAAAACTATGTGAGATAAAAACATTTTATAAGAGCAAAATTTAGTCACATTTTGTGTCTAAACCAAGAAAAAAACATCTGATACAAATATATAAATAAAAACATGGTGATGAAAATTGCTGTCCACCGCGCCCTTAAGAGTGTTCAAGTGCGATAAAATCAAAATGTTATATTGTTATGTAATATTGTTAATTTTGTAGACGATAGTTGTGAGTACAGTTACCTCTTACGAAATAATTTTAACTCTCGTAGTTTTCTCATAACGGTGCGTCAAAGTTAAAAATTTGCATGTTCTGCTGCCATGCAAATAGTAAAAACCAATTGGCTTAAGTGAAATAACATGCTATGGGCTATGCAATAAAACATTTTAAAAGAATCCAGTCAACTATTTCTGCATTTTTAAAAAAATGCTGAAATTTAACTTTTTTCCTGTACTTTTGCGTTTTTTTAAATTCAAAATATTACGTTATGCTCTTTTAAACGTTTTATTGCATAGCTCATGGGACGTAATATCACAGTGAAGTATTTTATTCAAGTAGGTCAGTTGGTTTTCACTATTTGCATGGCAGTAGAACAAGCAAATTTTGACTCTGTCGCACCGTTAGGAGGAAACTATGAGAGCTAAAATTGTAAAGAGGAAACTGTAATCACAAGTATCGTCTAAAAAACTAACACTTTTTCATAAAGATATAAAATTATGATTTTATCGCGCTTGAACGCCCTTAAGTGGAGTGAATATAATAATCGACTGTTACGGGAAATGTAACCACCAGGGAATCATTCGCGCGCAGGCTATCTAGGCTGCAGCCTACTGACCCTAAACACAAGTCTCGTAACCACGGCTGCAATAGTGCCCACTTTGTCGGGAATGACATGTAGAACAGCAGAGATCTGTGACGCCGGCGTCGGTCAAACTGCAAACTGTGCGTTTCTAAGTAAAACGCAGAGGTCTTTGCAAAACGTCGTCAATCGAGGAGAAATCGCGAAGGCTACTCGAAATATCGCAAAATAACTGCCATGGATTCCGTATTCTTCATTTTGAAACCTAATAAATAATTAATTAACGTACAAAAAAGCACTTGAATCACTCCTACACAATGTATATGAAGCGATAACATTCAAAACCAGACATGCTCAAAAATCCTAAAACGAATTAAACAACCTTTCTAAATAAACTAGGTTAGTTTCACTCAAATATAAGACCTTTATTCTTTGTAAATAAGATATGAGTTTTATTTAGATTTAGATGTTGATTAAAGTGGGTTTTGAAAGTTTCCTCCTCATATATACCTCTATATATATATATATATATATATATATATATATATATATATATATATATATATATATATATATATATATATATATATATATAAACGAGGACTATTATTCAAGACGAATAGAAGGGAAGGAATGATCTCTGTAATATGCAAATGACATCTCACTAATTCGTTTCTAAAGAAGAGAGTTGTAGGGATAAAGCGGTCAGACCGCTCGTATGCCACAGTGATCCAGGAAAGATTTCACATGTGAGAAGCACGTCGTTGTCGGTCGGCGGGTTTTCTCGAGGTACTCCCATTTCCCTGGCCTTGTATTCCGTCCCTGCTCCAAAGTTTGCTCAAAGAGACACTGCTGACTAAAATCTCCTCACTTCACGCCTAAATCAGACTTCTAAAACAATTTTAACTGACAGACAACATGAAGGTAGGTTTGCACGGTGCGGTGTTACGCCTTCATTTCAGACGAACATTTTCGTTTTAAAACGATCTCTCACTCTCCCTCTCTTCCCATCCCCCTTTCCTACTCTCCTACTATCTATGTTTCCTCAAGAATGGCACGTGCAAATTATTTCGTGTAGCTCCCCACAACACGGGGAAAGAGGTCGACGAGAGAGAGAGAGAAAGAAAGAGAGAGAGAGAAAGAAAGAGAGAGAGGCTGGGTGGGAGCGCGCAGGTCGTTAAAAAAAAGCTTGTGGCTTGCGGCGGCCAATTTATTCCGCTGCATCTGCCGCTAGAGACCACAGAGGGAAGGTGGGCAGGTTGGAAGGGTAGGGAGGGGGGTAAAGGTAGGCGGACGGATGGCCAACCACGGGGCACCCGCCGCGGGGGCTGCTGTGTGGAAATAAATTGGGTCGACACAACCCCCTCGTGAGTTGTGGCAATGGGGAGGACAGTGACGTTCGCAACAAGTTTCATTTTACCAGATGAATCCCGAAGAAACTCCCTGCGGCCGCCCGGACATAAAACCAAGAACAATATGTGCAGGGGCACAACAACTCAAATTCCCAAGGGCTTGGGAAAAATGGGGGCGAGTCAAACGTAATAATTGATGTTCTAATAATGTTCACCTTTAAGGAGTTACCATGGTCACCAGCTTGGATAATAGAGTTTTGCTTTCATAAAATGACAATAAATTAAATCTTATATTACTAAAATAAAGACCATATAAAATGTTTGCATGTACACAGGTATAGACTGTTGAAGGCTTGCCACTGCTTGTTGCGCCTCTGCGATGCCAAGTACAGGGCCGACAGAACGTTGGTAAACCTGTCGCAGCAGCATTTTATTTTCTCGATCAGACTTGCGAGATGTCTCTCGAGCATTTTCACTGTAAAATTACTAATATGTGCGAATTATCGTTGGAAGTTGTTATTGTGCCAGTGTGTGTCTATATATGCTACAGGTGAAATGGAAGCACTTTTAGCAAAGAAAAAGGTTTTCAAGACAAATGTGACACGTGCAGAAAAAGCAGTTGAAAAAATTACAATTGGTGATGCAGGTGCAATTAGGGTACATAGAAAAAGAATAGAATTAATGATGGAGGAGATTGAGAAATTATTAGCAATCATTTGCTTGAAGCAAAGAAGGATGAAGAATACAATACACTCTTCATGAAATAGATTTAGGCGAAGCTCAAGGGCGTTCAACAACACTGCTTGTTAAATTAGCAGTCGTAGAACTAAAGGAAAACTAATGTAATGAAATAGCAGGTAGTAGCAGCAACAGCAGCAGAAGTGAGGTAAGGTTACCTAAATTGCAGTTACCTGTATTTGGCGGGAACCTTCAAGCGTGGTTATCGTTTAAAGATTTGTTTGAAGCAGCTGTGCATAACAATACAAATCTGACTGGTGCACAAAAATTGCGGTATTTGAAAGGTTCGTTACAAGGGAAGCAGCTGTACTTTTGAAATAAATACCAATAAGTAGTGGCAATTACAGCGAGGCCTGGGCAATTCTGAATGCTAGGTATGAAAATAAACTAGAGTTGAATGACTTAACCTTCAAACAACTGTTCTCGCAGCCAGCATTGCAGTCAGAGTCTGCTGTAATGTTACGCAGGTAATGTGGTAGAACGTGCCAGACTGTTAAAGGTTCTTGGGCAGCCAGTTGAACATTGGGATTCAATACTGGTCTTTTTAGTGACAGAAAAACTTGAAATTGATTCAAAAAGGCAGTGGCAGTTGTAACTTACAGCTGAGGAACTACACACATTTGCACAATTAACACATTTTCTGGAACACAGAACTCGTGCCCTGTCTGCAGCTGGAGTAACAAAAAACAAAAATCAAGTTACAGCTACACTTAGGAGTGTACCATACAAGGGTGCTTCAACATTGCATAATGCCACCCAGACAGACTACAGGTGCATAAAATTCAAGAACAAACAAAATTGCATAAGTGTCCTGAATTTCTTAGCGCATCAGTAGAGGAAAGACACACATTTGTAAAGGGCAGTGGATTGTGTTTTAATTGCCTTGGGAGTGGACATATTGTTAAGTGGTGTAAGTCTTCAAGTTGTAGGTTATGTAATCGTTTTCACCGTACCTTGCTGCATTTTAGTGATGATAAAGGAAATGTATCTGAAGGTAGTACTGAAACAGACATCATGCTGAGGATGTAGCATTTTCACGAGCTCTATTAGCATTTGCTATTACACAACTTGGTACAATGATAGGAGCTGGGAGAGGAGTTGGCCATGGCCTTTGTTAAGAAACCATCCCAGCATTCTCCGGGAGCGATTTCGGGAAACCATAGAAAACCTAAATCAGGATGACCTAAGCCAGGAATCGAACTCGAGTCATCCCGAATGCGAGTCCAACGTGTTACCGTTGAGCCGGAAGAAAACTAGATTCCTCTGTCCTATACAAGCAACGAAGACAGCTATCGTCCAATCGCAGAAGTTCTTGGCATTCAACCTGACCTAGGATATACCCGCGGAACCCACGTACCTCGCTCTATACAAACCTCAAAAATGAGATCCAGTTAATGCACGTAATCTAACAAAGTCATTTAAGACATTCTTCAATGTATATACTTCCACCGTACTTTTAAGTTCGTCGAATAAATGATTCACATATTACATTCTTTCCCAAAAATAATATTAGCACCAATTAAATAAACGTGTATAAATTAAGAAACTGCGTTTATAAAGTGGCTGCACTATTCCGCAAAGCAATTTCAGTTCGTCAGGTGGCTCAAATTCAAATCCTATACGACGTAATGGCAAATAACAAGTGTTAAAAGCATTAAAAAAAAACGTATAACCGCCATCAAACGTTCAGCTTTTCTACAAAGTACTCCTAAATCGCGCCGTAGTTGAGGAATTACGGGGAAAGGTGTAATTTTTATTTTTATTTTACGTCAATTATTTAAAAATCATAATTCCAAGTTCTCGTAACACACATGCAAAATGTATTAAAAAATGTAAACCAAATATTAAAAAAATTAAATTAATTTTTCAGCCGTTTGTTTGGTGGCAAACTTAACTACGCTACGTAGGATACCCTAACTGAATGTTTTTTTTTTCCAACACTTAATAAGATTAATCCGAAATGAAGTTGAGACATATGGTTTACTTTACAACAGAATTAGAAAGTCACAAAACGATTCTTTTTTGTCTGTTTTTCTTCTGTGCGAAAATAACTTCAAGAGAAAAATATTTCTTTCTCGCAGATATTATTCATATCGTGAAAGTTCAGTCCTCATCACAGTGCGCGCGTGCTTGTACAAATGGCGTTTTCCCGCAGTAAGAAGCAGCCGACGCACTAAATTACATACCTACCAGCTAATGTGCCAGTAAAAATGAATACCATGCGCAAAAGCCCACTCCCATATTTTTCTTTCTTTTTACCAGCCGCTGCCAACAGATGTTAGTAGTCTGTGCCATACCGCAGTGGACACGAAAATTCTTTTTACCTCTGGTACTCCGAAATCTAAAACTTTATTTTTCGTACAATTGTAATATCCAGTTACTTCCCCAGTGATTACTTAATAAATGTATAATCCAGTTTACTTCTCGGGTGATTAATTTAACATTAATACTTGGCAGAGCACTGTAGCAAATTTGCACATACATTCTACAACGTAACTTGTTAAAGTTGTTTTCCTTTCAGTTTGATATATACATAAACTAGACTTGTGGATGGATATAAATATCTTAAAGATTTATTACTTAAAAAAACATACCATTATCAGTTAATTACTATATCCCGTGCTATCTTCTCAATGTATATATTTTCCTATTCATAAAATATTACTACGGTAACTGTACTGTACATGTATGCTGTGTAATATGAATGTACACAGGTTGTTATAACAACAACAGACTTATTATTTTCCTCTAACGAAATACAAAATTCAATCAATGGAAACCTTTTATCTTGGCAGAAAGGGTTTCGTTCTATCTCGTATTTAATTGACAATAAATTGAATTATATGTTTGGTAGAAATATTTATCCAGTGCTCTGTCTTAGTTTCCTGCGAAGAGTAAAGTATGAAAACACACGTGCAAGAGAGGCGACGTAAGGCGTTTATGAAAAGTCACGAGGTTAGCCCAGGTAGAGAGAAATGTTAATATGAAGAGTTTAAAAAAGAAATCCAAGTGAAGTCAACTCAGTCCAAAAGTGGCCAGAGCGCACGATCAACATTTGAACTACTCTTAGTCAGCCCTTCTCGTGAACATGTGTGGGTTACACGACGCAAATAAGACACGCAAAGCCTTGAGAGCTGGCGAGGAACAGTGGCGGAATGCAAGGACTGAGTAAACGAGACTACCCCGAGAAAACCCGCCTGTCACCAGGAACATCCACCACGACTGCCACACGTGAAAATCGCAAGTGACCCTCAGGAAGAATTGATCAACGTGGTGAGAGGCGAGTGGACTTATCATCACACCACAGCCGGCCCCATTGAATACGTTCTTCTAAAACCTGCGTACTTGACAGTAGCGGATGATGCAGGGTAGGATGGTATTTGCTCTTCACTGTACCTAGTTGTTTCCTAGTTTAATTATCAGTAACTAAAACGTCCCAGCTTCATCATGTGCTGATCGTGGGTAGGACTCGGAGTGGAATTCGTTGGAACTCCTGCTCAGGAAGATATCTGGAGGATGTCTTAATTCTGAGATCCAGTCTGTTCTTTGGTTTCACCGCAAGTCCTAGTGTCCTAGTACGCTGGTTTCGTGGCCAGCAAAACGGAAGTGGTGGCCCGTGAGTGTGTGCGATGACAAGACGAGCCGGCTGCTCAGAAGAAATGTTGGTCTGGTTCGCGATTCGTCAAGGATAGCCTCGGCCACGTCGGGGTGGTGAGGTGAGAGTGTTTTACGGCCCTTTAATAACAGGGTATTAAGAGCCGATGAGGGTGAAGTGAGGTGAAAGAACAACATAACATCCATGCCCGAGCCAGGAATCGAACCTAGGGTCTCTCACACCGTAGACCGGCGCCTAACCAACTACGCTACGGAGGCCGGCACGTCAGTGTGGTCCCTTTTATAGGTCATTCGGGATAAAGTGAGCACTAAAAATTTAACCTTCGAAAAATATCACTAACCGTTACTGCATACAATTCAACGTTAACTATAGTTGCATTACTGCTTGTGTGGTTGGCAGCGAAGTTACGCAATATAGTTCCGCGCATTTTCCTATTTAAATGCAACAATACTGAAACAAAGTCAACCAAAATATACATAATTGAATTCGATATAATTTATAAACTACTTTTTACCAAACTATATAGGTTCGTACCGACTGTGCAGTTTATCTTAAACGTGCAAACATCAAGTGACGTGTATGGAGAGGTTAGACATTTCCCGTTGTTAGCCGTTACGCGAGGAAAGATACAAATTGGCTGAAAATAGAACTTTAGCAGGGCTTTTTTTAGTGCTACCTTATCCCGAATTGCCTATAGCAAACATACTAGGAATTATTAACATATGAGATATTTACTACTTCCACCCACCTCGATAGGAAAAGGCGCTTTCCTTTCTATCGGGAATAGTACCGGACTATGCCGTTGGTCGGCAGGTTTTCTCTGGGATTTCCCGTTTCTCCCGTCCCTTAATTCCAGCGTTGCTCTATAGGTCCTACTCATATCATGTCAACCCTCGGCCCTCACCAGCCAGCGCTTAAGACCTCCATGTTAAACGCTGACCAAAATCTCTCATTCTCACCCCTTTCTGTCGGTTGTGTTCAATTGCTTCCTAGTGACTTCTGGTAGCTTGGTTAGCGCAAGCGACGCTAAGGGACTGAATAGTCAACCTTCGACTTGGGTCGCAGAAAATAAGCTCTTAATGTTATCCCCTGGTTTGCCTAGTGGACTCAGGCATTAGAGGAATACTTGCCCGAACCAATTCCAGAAAACATGTATGCGTAACTGACATAACTAGCTGTTGTTCGATTTGGTCTCCCCTGGCTCCACGCCCTGGAAAAATTCATCATGGATATGACGTCACACGTTCGCTGCTAGAATTTCAAAACTAGGGCACCATTATGCATCCCATAATGTCCCTTTCAGATAATGACAAGAACCACTAATCATTCACGAGTCCAGTTAAGAATTCACATAACGCAGTATTTCAAGAAGGGAAAGGGGGCTTTTAAGAGCAAGTCATCAAGAACACATTTCAATAAAACAAAACACGGCCTTTGTGCTCAACTGCACTGCCTTCGTTTAACGGGAGGTGACGACATTCAGTGTGGCAAACCTGAATGCAAGTTTCATATGTTAGCAGCACTTCGTACTCTCCTACAACAATAGCGTTAATTTTGATTTTGACATTACACACATGCGTAAATGCCGGTCAGTTACGCGGCAGCCCAAAAATAAAACATTACAATTGTTCTGTAGTGTTATTGGAAAGAACGAGAAGAGGCTCTGAACCCCTTCGCCTCAAAATGGCATCACAATGGCGCGATAGAAGCAACGCGAATGCCTATGAAGCAAATAACAAAATACGTTAGCCAATCAGTACCGAGGTTACTGTGACATCAGCATGTCCACCTCAACGCTGATCCGGGAGGTCCCACCAAGCCAGCTGGCAGGTCGGGGATCACCTTGTGCTGCGAGGAGGGGCAGTGCAAAAAAAAAAAAAACTAAACTGATTGGCTGATATATTTTGTTATCCACGTCGCGTGTGTCGCGCCATTGCGATTCCGTCATAGTTGTATCCCCTTCATCCTGGGCATGCCAGAGCCTCAAGCTCTGAACAGAGATCTTGACTGAACGAAATGTTTACTGCGGATGTGGCTGGTAAAACATCCTGTAAGGAGCGATAAAAGAACGACAAATTATATACGACTGATAGGCAATGAAACCTCGCGACCCGGTAACGACGTATGAGCAGCCTGCAGTATTGCACATACATCTCACGGTTGAACTCTAGTTCAACATGCACAGAGAAATGTTGTGTCGAATAATACTAAGTTGTTTTAGAGCAACCAATTAATTTTATTGTTTGTACGCACTAACCAAAAGGCAACTAAATATTTTGTCTCAGTTTGACCACAGACTAAACAGTAATACAGACGTGAAATGACGTGGCTGCTCCTTTGATATGGGCCAACTACGCCGCTTATTGGCTGCCCGAGATTGTTAATACAAGCTCCGTGTCTGTTTGGTTTCTGCATGTTACGTCAGGTTTCCAATTGGCCTGGACACCGGCTAGCAGGGCAGCCGCCTAACGCTGATTGGCCGTAGGCTTATCCGCTATGTTGCTGGCCAGGGAAGACATTTTGCTGGCGTGTGTTACTGAGGTCGCTGTTCTATCGGCTATTTCACTTCTGTATTCCTAACTGTTCTGTGGTTTGACACTGCACAGAGAAAGTTCCCGTCTTTTGCTCCGACGTCCATCATGTATTATTTTATGTATGTTATGTCAAGTAAGCGTATAATCAGGTCAGAACAGTTACAACGGAGATTAGTAAGAATCTGTGGAGCGTAAGAGGGGACTAATAACCATCCTACGTTGACACATTGTGCATGTAAAATGTCAAAATGTCATCTGACAACATTTTATCACTAACACGTTCGTCTCCAGTATACAGTAGTCCAGGATTCATGGGCTGTGCTTATGCGTTTGTTTCTGGACAATATATATATATATATATATATATATATACACGATGGTTATTTTTTTTTCAACCTCCGATCGGCTGTAATAAAATAACGGGAATAAATTGGGAAATTATTTTAATGGCAAAAGAAACGTACATCTTTACACTATTTTTCCACATAATCACCGTGCAGATTGAGGCATTTGTCGTACCGATGCACCAGCTTTTCGATACCCTCTGTAAAGAATAATGCCTCCTGCCTATTCAGCCTTGTCCCCCTGAAACCTCTTGTGATTACAGTATGCTCATTAATCGATACCCGTAATTCGACACGTAGTGTTTACCCCCTTCCACCAACCATGTGGAGCGGCCAAACTCACATCTCAGTATCGGCAAACTGGTGCATCGGTACGACAAGTACTTCAATCTGCACGGTGATTATGTGGAAATATAGTGTAATGATGTACGTTTCTTTTGACATTAAAATAATTTCCCAATTCATTCCCGTTTTTTTTACTACAGCCGATCGGGGAGGTGTGGGTGTGTGTGTTGGTGTGTGTACGCAGCAAAACTTTTTTTTTTCCTCTGTGTCAACCAAATATCACACTTTGAGTAAATATTATATTTATTCGTTTTGAGTTTTCAAACATTAAAAATTATAATGGACTTAAATACATCATCGAACCTCGAACATGTATCCTGTATGACCTGTTGATGTAAGTCAGAAAACACGACCAGACTGAGATTTGTTATAGAAACGTGTGTTTAGATGAATGTCTAGCCAAGTTATTGACATGGCGTTTTAAACAGTATTCAATTGATTTTCTGTTGAAACTGTTTCATTGATAGTATTTGTTCTGTACCCTTGAAACTCCACTAAAAACACTTAGAAATATTTGAACTATTCTAATTTCCACATAAATCGTAAAATAATTCTCGAGTTGAAAGCTCAAACGTGTGCGAGCTCAAACAGGATGGTTTTGTTGGCTCAACATGATTTACATTTACGTATTTCCGAATATATGATTAAAATATCGTCAGTTAAATATTTAGCTGTCCAGTGCAAATATTTACTCCAATAACATAAGCTATTTTGTTATGTCAACAAAATCAGATTTACTGCGTTTTGCATTTCGTTCAAGAAACAAAATACTTTGTTAGACTACGTACGAATAAATAAATATGTATCGGCCTACCACTGCTAGTCATATAAATATTTAGTTATAGACGGTTTGCGATTAAGTGAGCAATTTTGAGACCTGGCTGATTTTTCCCCTTTCAGCTAATTGGGAATTTTCTGCCACTTTATAAAAACATAAACACAGAACCAATGTCCGACCTCTGGACTCAGGGGTAAGAGCTCGTGGGCAGTGAGCTAAGAGTCCCGAGTTCGATTTCCGGCCGGGGAGATGAACATTTATTGTAACCTCCCGGGTTTAGGATTGGGTGTTGTTTGCTGTAGCCATTGCCGAAACCCAGCAGATATCCCCAAGTGTCTAACTTGAGACTATTCACCTCCAGATACAATTGGATGTGGCATGGTACAAAATAGAACCATATGTAATAACTTAAATATTGACATTGTACTGTACTCAGAAGAAAATGTTTGAAGCCACAATAAGATGTATTATTCTAGAAATGGCGATCTTCAAAATAGATCCATTAACAAAGAACAGCAATTAACTAATTTATTTTGTGTGAGTTTCCCAAGTAATTTCAAGAACAGTGGTAGTAATCGGAGAGTCTGTAAGAAGAAGAAAGAATTCATGGTGGGTGAAGACTTTAACTTAAATTATAAAACGGCACTTGGATTAGTAGGAAACCCATGATGTGACACCCAAAATTTCGCGGCACCCAAGTATCACCTAAGCAACTGCATCCGTTTGGAAGTTATGGCACTAGCATATAACGTGTAATACACAAAAACATCACAATTCCGCACCTTCAGACTTCACGTATTTCAATGTAAGGACAATTCGGCAACAACTTGATTGACAGTAGTTGTATCGATCAGTAGTGTCACTTTAACATTTGCATTGGTAATAATTGTGAGTGAATTCTGCGAAATTTTCTACGTTAGATATGAGGAATATAAAATCAGTTCGTTCGAAGTAGTAATATGCTTGAGCATAATATATTTAGACTACTATTCACAACTTTATGCTTTTCCAAACAAAAAAAATTTCTGCGGTAATTAAGCAATATAAAATACCTAATAGCTTTAGTGTCAACTAGCTTAATAATATGTAGCAATGAAGAAAAAGTGTAGGATAGCTAATCAACATTTAAACATTTAATTCAGACTTTCAATAAAAGCAAACTTATCGACATTTTGAGGATCGATAAATTCAATTCAGCGTTTTCCAGTTACTTCAAGTTATTTAAAATGAGTAAATTCACATGCGCTGTAAAAAAAAAATACTAGTGGCTAGAGAATCGTAAACAATTTGGATAGTTAGACTGATTTCAAGCAGGATTGTAGATGTTTTAAGCTAGTAAAATACACGTAATTTAGATTGTTTGTAAGAAAGGAGGTAACACGGAAAAAATACTTTGTGGCAGCTACAAAATATTTTGTGAGTATTCACCCTGCAAAATTCATTTTGTGATCCCTACAAAAACATTTTGTTGACACCCACCTAAATATTGTGGCCACCACAAAATTACTTTTTGGTTACTACAAAAATTTTTGCAGGGAAGACTTATTACAAAATTTTTCTTTCAGTGAAGTATTGCTTATTTTCCCTTCTTTAACTTCTCCGAAGCAGTGATATCGAGGAAATCTCTTCACACGAACATAAAGTTATAGTCATATGAGGCATCCTGGTATCAGTTTCATGGAACATTCAGCTGCCTGCTAGTTACCGCAAGGAAGATGAAAACACGCTGATAATCTCCAGCGAGTGTTTCAACGGCCCTAAAGTCTAATGAATAGCCAGCCCACCGGAAGCAAGCGCGCCAATTACTTTGGTAATAACTCCCGTTACTCGGCAAGCTTTAATATTCCCCGCGCTCTAACGTCTGGCTCCTTGAAACTACTGCTCGTTTTCGCACAGCGAAGATACTTACGTCTCCGTCATCTGGAGCAACATTTGGGTACAAAATACACAAACAGCTGTCTGTTGTTAAAGGTCAAGTCTGTACTCCCCTGCGGCCAGCAAACGTACTCATCGTTAACTGTGTTTAAGGCTGCACTGCACTGAAAAATTCGTAATTTTACACGTGCCAACTCTGACACATTACAATAATAGTGATTTCCCACAAATAAAATATTTTACCGTCCCACAGTTTTCGTACAAATGCACGTCAAATCAGTGATTATACTATTTTCGCTACTTACACAAAGTAAAAATTATTTAAACGCAACGAATGAAATAATTTAGAATAACAGAAAAATATTAAGCTATATAATGGCAGCTTTGTTAGTCGAGTCGCCTTAAACGCCCGAAAACTCCCGAGTATGTTTTGTGTTGTGGCTGTATGGGTAAAGAAGTGCTTTTAATAAAAAAAAAAAAACGACAACGAAACACAAATCTTTCGCAGCAAGATAAATCCATATTAATAGATTTATTAACATTTTCTACAACCAGCAGCACAAAAAAACTGGAAATAAATTCTACATTGAAATTACATGTTATATTGAGAGTGCAGTGAATCGTTTGGTGTGAGGACGAAATACTTTCCACCGGGCTGTAACTTAACCCAATATGCATCAAGTTCGTACGTATTATTGTAAACTGTTTTATTTATTTATTTTATCTGCAGTGATGTGTTTGTTATTACAAAACGTATCGTTTTTTGTTGTTGTATGCATCCAACTAAAATATGCCTACATAGAAGAACAACATAACCTGCGGAACAGCCCTGCAGTTTGGTATACGCTGTTTCATATAAGTTTGGATAAATTTGACTGCAAATTATGGGCAGTAATTTTTAATATATTTTTTTTATTTTTTGCCCAATGTACGACATTTTTAGTTCTAAAATGAGCCTGAGATAACCATTTCAGTATTTGTACTGCAAGGTTTGTCTTATGTAGTGCCACAAATCACAAAATATTACAAATGGTTGGCCATAAGTTGCTGTCGAATTTATCCAAACTTATATGAAACGGAGTATATAATAATTAAAACCTGGTGAAGGTTGGAATTTCGTCTACAGTATAGTTTCAGCCAAATTGGGTGATGATACATGACAAAATTTTCGACCTTTCTTCCTGTCCGAAGGAAAGTCAATACGATAATCATTTGCAAAAATCTGTGGGCGAATTGCTTCGACAGACGGAAATGCAATCTGAAATCATCTTCGTCGTATTCTTCAAAATAATTATTCCTTTCAGGAATCCAACGTGTCCGACACAAAAGATTAACTTCCTCTGTGTCACCTTCAAAAATCAAGTCGTATATTTCCCACGACATGTCGTGGTTTTCCTATTTAAGCGAGAAAACTGCGCTAACTGGCTAAATCTGCGTGGTTTAAAATTGAATCTCAATTAGACAGAAAATAGAGATTGAAGTACACGGAGAAACACTATTATCCAGTTTATAGAACCACTAATCGAGATTAAGGGCTCGGTCTACCGCAATTTTCATCCCCATTTTTTTATTTGTACCAGATAGTTTTTTTTCTTGTTTTAGACACAAAATGTGACTAATTTTGGCTCTTATGAAATTTTTTTATTTCTCATAGTTTTCGCGTAATGGCTTGTTAAAGTCATATTTTGCATGTTTCCGTTTTAACGACTACACTAAAACCAACTGATATACCAAACTCAAAAAAATCACAGTGAATAAAGACATTGCAGGCTACAATGACATGCTCATAAAATTAAAGAATAAAAATTATTTGAATTTAAAAAAAATGCTTAAACTAAAAATTTTAAAAATTCAATATTTTTTTTTTAATACAAAAAATTTTTATTCTTTAATTTTATGAGCATGCCATTGTAGCCTGCAATGTCTTTATCCACTGTGATTTTTTTGAGTTTGGTATATCAGTTGGTTTTAGTGTAGTCGTTAAAACGTAAACATGCAAAATACGACTTTAACAAGCCATTAGACGAAAACTATGAGAGATAAAAAAATTTGATAAGAGCCAAATTTAGTCACATTTTGTGTCTAAAATAAGAAAAAATTATCTGGTACAAATACAAAATTAAATAATGATGATGAAAATTGCGGTAGACCGCGCCCTTAAATCGCTCAAACTTAATTGGTTAAACCGGCCCTCAGTGATACAGTACATAAGGGTAACAATCCATTATCAGTAGAGGCATGTTTATTTCGCGTATTCATCTGGTAGCAGCTTAGACTTCTCAGTCCTATAGACACACTGGCTACAGTCGAATATTCATTGGCTTCTAACTGTACACGCAGGTACCACGTGTGTTCGCAACTATATATTTACTTATTTACAGGGACCCCTGATTTTCGCGAAAATAATTTTGACCCAGTTTGTCTCAGTGCCTTGTGTGCATATCTGCAGTTCGGCTTCGAGGTTATTGGCAGCGTATATTTGTAAACAGTCGTATTTCATTTGACTGAGCTAATCACATTAAGGTGACTGCAGAACAACACGTCAGTGATCTGCGGGTAGAACAATACTTGTGAGAGTCGAAACATCCAATAGCTAACCATGATAATAAACTACAGATGTGTACATAAGACTCTGAAACTAACTGAGGCAAAATCCTCTTCGCGAAAATCAGGTGTCCCTACTTCTTTATTACTGGTTTTCAGTCGTCAAATGTGAATCAGAACAACTGTCGTCCGCTCACAGTAATGACAGTGAAGTATACATCATCGACGTTCTACCTGACCTGGAATCAATACGCGAAATACTCGTGCCTCTAGAAATTAGTCTGTATCTCCTCACTCATAAGTATGATGCCCTAGCGTTCCTAGCCACTGAAGACCTACACCAAACAGTTTACATATTTTAATTTTTAAAGCCAAAACGAAACTTGGAATACTGATATTTTGATAATGTCTCGAGCACTCTAACAGGCAGTTATTTTGTCCACCCTAAGTAAACCATACACAAGGCACACAGAACTCGGCGGACTTTGTAAACTTATGTACGTGCAGAATGAAGAGAAGATCTGCCGTGACTCCTCAGGTTAGGAAATTTTAATATTGGGAAGCACATTTGAGTGAATAGTAAGAGACTAAAGATGAACTTCAAATGCAAACTTTAGTAGATATTACGTCCGTAGCACTTAAACTTGAAAACCAAAATAATATTTTTGCACTTGCGGTAAGTTGGTACATATTTTGCCAGTCAGAACAGAATTTAAATCTACCTTTTTTTCCTTGAAGAAGATAAGCGTCTTAACATTGTGAAGACGAAGTGAACTGTCTGCAATACAAGGCTGTTTATACCGTGCTGAGTGCAGCGGTAGCTATGGACAGAAAAAATTTGGCCACAAATTTCGTAAAAACCAAAACGGACTTTGAATCGTTACTGTAAACTGTTTGTCATGAATCACCCACCCGCTGATACCCGAATAGTTTCTTGCAAAACTGATTAATTACATAATAAATACTTATAGCAAAAACAAGTTTAACGATAGATTTATGTAACACCAACAAGACGTATTTTCGAATCATATTAAGAGTGCGTGGTAGATAAATAAACGCTGAAAACATCACCTGATTTCTACGCTATTTTCGAAGCCAATATGGATAAAATACTCAATGACAATCATAGATGATGGTATTTGCCAACTTTATGAGTAAATATTTATCCAGAATTACTAATTTGTTACGCGTGATCACTTGCGCCGCAGTTAAATGCACGAGGTTCCGACGTCAGAGATTGTGCCTCAGAAATTCGTAACACTGGAAACTATTTTGTTTAAAACGTTGGCTAAAACTATTGTCTCGGGTCGCCATTGTTAAATTTTCGCAAATTGGTTTCAAGAAACCTACAGTTATATGTTAATGCCTTTAGCGTTGAATTATGTACCACGCCCTCTTAAGTAATTTCATAGTAATGTGGTTAACAGGTGTTATTTCCCCTTTTCAAATAAACGTAAATATATAAAATTCATAGATACCAGTATTTATGCCTAAAAATAATCAACACAAATACAAAAAAACGCCTGAACAACGTTCCGCTTTGACAGTGAAGACTACAAGTCGTTGATGTCTGTGCCTATTTTATATCATAAAATACGTGTCTAAATTACAACGAAGTTAAATGTAACTCATACCGACGAAGAGCCAAAGAACACGCCATCATTATCATATCTACACTTATGCGTGCGCCGTGCATTAATATGCATGACGCGAACAAGCCACAACAAACCGTGTACGGACTCATGATCCTGATAAAGACAAGGTCGTGTTTGCCTTGTAATCAAGATAGCAGGTGTTGCATCTCCGCGGATATAGCCTGCTGGGGGAGGGGTGAGGACCTCCCACTACACAAGGTACAAGCTGTTGTATTCGCTCTACTATACAAGCTCGCACAAGGTCTGGTTTGCCGCTCTGGAAGTGCTGCTGAAATAGCAGACCAACAACACTTGAATGTGCGCTGCATCTTACTGCCGTCTGGCGGCGGCCTGGAAGACCTCGCAAGTTAAGGGAGTTCGTGCGGAAAAAAAAACATAATTGTATATTTCTATGAAATAATATTAGGGTTATAGACGTTATTTGGAAGTTACTAAAAATTACCTCAGTTAGTTTTCCCATAATGATATTTAAAAGTCGAAATTTGCATGTTTTTACTTCATGCAAACCGAAAAAATCTATAAACTAATAAATGAAAGCATCCACATTGAAACTACATGCCACGGGATACGGCTTGAAGTATGTAAAGTAAATTACGAGACATTTTTGAAATTATAAAAACATTTTCAAACCGTAGCAATTCAATATATTTAAGACTGCTGACTGACTAACATTAGAATTTCTTTACTGAATGCTAAATTAATATCATATGTACTGGTATATATATATATATATATATATATATATATATATATATATATATATATATAT
>PNEQ01078503.1:13808-29375 GCA_003012365.1 Medauroidea extradentata | reverse complement strand
GGAGAGGGGGGAAGTGAGCTGGGACAGGTTCTGACAGGTGCAGCAGATTTGGTGTAGAAGAGGGGGAAGGAGGGGTAAGTGCAATGACAGTTCAAGGTCATGTAATGTAGGAAGAGAAGCTGGGACAGGTTCTGACAGGTGCAGCAGTAATAGGGGTGCAGAGGGGAAAGGAGGGGGGAAGAGAAGCTGGGACAGGTTCAAACAGGTGCAGCAGTAATTGGAGAGAAGAGGGGGAAGGAGTGGGAAGTGCAATGACAGTTCAAGGTCATGTGATGCATGAAGAGAAGCTGGGACAGGTTCTGACAGGTGCATCAGTGATGGTAGAGAAGAGAGGAAAGGAGGGGGAAGTGAGCTGGGACAAGTTCATACAGGTATAGCAGCTCTGGTGAAGGAGAGGGGAAAGGAGGGGGAAGTGCAATGACAGTTCAAGGTCATGTGATGCAGAAAGAGAACCTGGGACAGGTTTTGACAGGTTCAGCAGTAATGGTTTGGCGAAGAGGGTTAAGGAGGGGGCGAGGAGGGGTGACGGGAAGGTACTGTACATAACTGCATGGTTATACAAAACTATAGTCAGTTCCCTGCTGGATGCTGAAGAGGTCGGGTGCTGTCCATCATGACTGGAATATGTGCAATTAAGTACCATATTTAATTACTGAATTTATCCGAAATCGATTGGGTATAGATTCGAGAATGTAGGATTGATCGATTGAATCGAAAATTATTAATTGTTTGAATTGATTGATAATCGATTGGGTATAGTGCGCACGAAATTAAATAATAAATAACAACGATTGATTTTACATTTTTTGTTATTAAAAATATTGTGGTTATATATACACATATACTGCATAGTGTGTGAACCTTATATAAAGTACAACACTTGAATTAAATAATCGAGTACTCCAATATGGCGGTATTAGCAATATCTACAATGTCGAGCCAAAGGTTGCCGGGCATGGCGGAGGATTGCCGAAGGTTAACGAGCTTGACCGAGCATACCCGATGTATTTTTAACTAAATAATTGTTATATAAA
This sequence comes from Medauroidea extradentata, assembly GCA_003012365.1. Lineage (NCBI taxonomy): Eukaryota > Metazoa > Arthropoda > Insecta > Phasmatodea > Phasmatidae > Medauroidea > Medauroidea extradentata. Next base: position 28,341 of record PNEQ01078503.1, on the reverse strand, counting down.
ATTATTTTATTTTAAAAGATTTTAATTTTATTAAATTAATTTTTTAAATATGTTCAGTGTTAGGGTGGAATGCGAAATCTAATTTTTTTTCGGAAGACTCGGAAGAAACCTCCAAGAGGGCGATAGAAAACAAGATGGCGGAATTTTTAATTTTTTTGGAATTTTTAAAATTTTTTTGACCTTTTGAATGTGGATGGAAACAAGATGGCGGCCGGAAACAAGATGGCAGTTGGATACAAGATGGCGGCCGGAAACAAGATGGCGGCGGGGTGTCGGGTTACAGGGGTCAAAGGTCAAGGTAATGGGCTCAAAGGTCAACCACCAGCCCCAGCCCCCAGCCCCTACGCCCGATCTGCCATTTTCCTTCTACTTTCATTCCATTTAAAAAAAACATTATGCCACAGCCTACAGGAGTAGATAGATGACAACGTAAATATTTCATTGCATTTAGTTTAATAAATTGAACGTGTAAATTTAATATCACATTACCTTATTTTATGTATCAGTTTGGAAATAATTTGTGCAAATGTATATGTATGTGTATATATATATATATATATATATATATATATATATATATATATATATATATATATATATATATATATATAAGCTTTTGCGATGACTATTGTTTGGGGGTCTATGAATCATAAAATGTTATCTAAATAACATTTTTCCGGAAGTTGCATCATGAGTACAGATACAATAGATAGTATTTCTTTGACATCTACCTACAGATCTACATGCAGACATAATTAATTAATTGAAATATAAAAGGAATATGGACTTACCAAAATTGTTCCTTTCATTTATTTGCATCTGGTCAAAATCACTTCGTAATTCCACACACACAGCATCCCGAGCGATTTTAGTAGCGTTTCGGTCCTTAAGAATGTCTAGAGCTTTTTCCCATAGTACAGGCTTTGCTTCAACTAACGAAATAAGTATTTCATTATCAACGTCGTCACTCATTATAACACAACACAAGGGGGAGCGATACGCGATGCGGAAACAGAAACAGTACTGCAGGAGAGTTCAAATCATACTGCCCAAACCAAAAGCAAGAGCGGTGAAATTCGCTGTGTGTGCAAACGTGCATTTGATCGCGTAGCCCACTACTTCGACGCGACGGTAAAACTTCCGTCGACTCCAGTGGCACCGGGCGGCTGCACAGCTACCGCCGACGTTAAACTTACCGACCGTTTTTTTTTCCGTCGAATGAGCAAGCTCCAATACACTACAATGGACTACTAGTGGAACTGCGGCAACGGTAGAACATCCGCTCGGAAATATCCGCTGCGTGTGCACCGGGCCTTACGTGGCAATACAAGGGCGTGTGACGCTATGGATAGTGGCTGTGTTCTCCATATCTACTGCCGGGTCACTTCGCTGTAAGTGGTTCGGGATAAAGTGAGCACTCATATAAGCCCTGCTTAAGTTCTATTTTCAGCTAATTCGTATCTTTCCGCGCGTAACGGCTAACGACGAGACACGTCTAACATCTATGGACACGTCACTTAATATCTGCGCGTCTTAAGATTGTGCTGTCAGTATACATCGATACATTTTAATGAATCAAGTTTATTAAATGCGTTAATCGCAATTATGTCGATTTCGGTTTATGTTGTTTCTGTTCTGTTGTATTTGAATAGGAAAACACCCGGAACTATATTGCGTAATTTCGCTGCCAACCCTACAACCACTACGGCAACTATAGTCATTGTTGAATTATATGCAGTAACGACTAGTAACATTTTCAAAAGTTAAATTTTTAGTGCTCACTTTATCTCGAATTACCTCTACCAGTATGTACAGATACGACAATGTTCCTATCGTCGTAACCATCACATTAGTCTTGCCAACATGATTAAGGCGAGACTTCCGACCAAACTTAACTGAGTGGCTCTGGAATTACTTAAATTATAAGTATAATTGTAGCATTCATAACTTTTGCCTCTCTCCACGATTCACACATTTTAACTGTATATTGTAATGTAATATATAAAATGTAACAAATGTAAGTAAATTCCTAACACGTATTAAAAATATGCCACTACTTTACTAATAATGACTTAAAAACTCGCATGTCAGCTGAGTGATAACTTAAAGTAACCAAGCTGATGTATAATTTAGTAAACAAAACAAAGAATTAGTATGTCCAGGTAGGTTGACTCTGCTGTAGGTTAGAAAGATCAATGTTATTAGTTTGGCAACAGACAATTTTCATCGCTAGTCGCTCTGGTATCTTTACGCAGCACAAAATAAACAAATAAATAAGCAATGACGTATCTATCGTGAATATGAAAGTAATTCTATTTCACTACGAATAGTATTCTGAAATACTGAGCTGTATCTGGTATCTGATGTTTTCAGTGTTAAATATAGGAACAACTATGGTGAATGAATGAATGAACGAACAAATGAATACATTTGCAGGTCGGAACATTGAACTCACGTGTCGCCAGTCCGTGCGTGTTTTTGGTAAGCTCTGACCGATATGTTTTTTGTTTTGCGTGTTCTGCGGTAGCTGACACATTGAAAAGATATATTAATTGAAATGAGTAATAAAGTGTTCAAGTATTAAAGGGGATGGATAGGTAATATGTCGATCGAACGACTGGAATACTCAATCGTTTATGAAATCTTATTTACTCATAAATCGATGGGAATTTTTTTGCCGAGTAGATATTCTATTAGCTGACTTTTATTTATATAGCACTGGGTGGAGTGTGCTTTTCTTTCTAGTAGAAAATTCAAAATGGTATTTAGAAAAAATAAAAATGGAAAACAATAATTTTTATAAATTTTAATACGATGATTTCTAGTATTCTATAATGACACAATTTAAAAAATATTCATCTTTCGTTTTTCAAATAGTATTACTCTCCAAAAATCTCTGCGCAATTGAGTTAAATTTATTTTAAAATCAAAATGCAAATATTTTCGAATTTCGGGTATTACAGAGTCTTAGATATTGTCGTTCTAACAAATTATAAAAATTATTGTTTTCCTTTAATTTTTTTTATTTTTTGTCGTTTCTAACCCTGTTTTTAATACTGTTTCTTATTTTTTACTCGAAAGGAAAGTACACTAACGCCCAGTGATATATGCATAAATGTCCGCTACTAGAAGAATATCTACTCGGCGAAAAAATCCCATCGAATTACGAAGAGTGGTTATGATTTTATCAATGATAGAGTATCCCAGTCGTTCACTCGATATCTTGCCATTCCACGCCCTTTAAATGCAATAATTTACAACGAAAACTTCAAAATACATTCTACAAATCGAGACCAAGCTAACCAAGGCCGTAAATGTCAGTAGAGGTTTAAGAAAAAATTACTTGGTTAACATGAGTAGAGAATTAATTCAACACGACATTTTTAAAAAGTGATCCGAATGAGGTTTATTTTCGTCGAAAAAAATCCTGCTAAATAACTTAATTGGGTCAGTCACAACTTGGTTAACCTAGCAGTGAGCGAGAATATATAGTTAACTAGTTAGTTGCAGCAGGTTACTTTTCGAAATCGATCATCTCATGTGAATTCCAAAGATACGCCCACTTTATTTGTAACAGATTTTGAAACTGTTTAAAATATACACTGACATTTGTTTCTTGTTTGTTTTTCTTGTAACTAGCTTGGTGTCCTAATTAAATCAGTTTCCTGTGACAGATTTAACTATACAGATTGTTGCATGATTGCAAGACAACGTTTTGGGGGTGTAAAAAAAATTATATGAACATAGGAAGAAAATGTACCTTTCCTGTAGTATATTTCAAAGTAGCCTAAATACATAAACAGTGCAGAGTACGCTGGCTGTTACAAGTGACAGCGGAATCTCAATGCAGCTATTATTGCCACCAGACAATTCGTATTTAATAGGGCGGTGCGCACTGTCCGATGCAGCATTATTCAGTCCGCTGTACGTTATGCGATCTGCAGCACAGAAACAGTGTATTTTCGGATTCTTGTTCGTATAACATGTTTGACTCCTTTAGGTGTGTGATTTTTTCCCCCAAAATACTGACATGCAATTTTGCAACTTTCTGTTTATTCGATAACATTAAACTCATTGAGATTATCAGTTACAATATTGTGATTCCGATAGAAAGAATCGAGCTGATACTTTACGATCCATTTGTAGTGGTTTTTGAGTGTATGTGCATTCGCCAGAGTGGATGTACGTCTGTCGCCTCCTAAATTATTTGGTTCCACACTTTGTCTTAGAGTAAGAAATAATTGTTTACACCAAATGTAATACTTCGATCTTTCGTTATCCAAGAATTGGATTTCAAAGAATTAGTTATTGTAGACTGGCAGAAATAAACATATTATAAATAAATAGAGATTTTTTGTTACATTTCGAGAACAAATTTGCACATACATATTTAATTTGGACATTTCTTTCTTAACACAACTTTAATTTCACTACGGTTTAATGTATAAGATCCGCTACTTCTAAAGTTAGCTAGCTTGACTTGAAAATTTTACGATGTTATAGGTATTTAATTTTGGGAACTAGTACGACAAATTTTACCCAATTTGATTATTTTGCCGCACGACGTTAAATCCTTGTCATCTAAAATACAATTTTTACATACTATCGGTATTTAGTAAGGTTGTACTACATGGATAAAATAACTGTCATATTTGAATAATTAATTAATCTGAATACAATATTTTGTATACGCTAAACCTATTCTCTGATTTCAGTACGATTAATTGTTGGAAGTCCACCATTTTGCATGTTAGCATTACTGGTATAAATAAACATGTTATGCAATATTTCGGAAACATTTTAATATATTCACATTACTTATCAATTGTTTACACTTAACATTCAAGGATATATTTCATATACATTTACTAATGTAGGCATACGTCTACCATTTTGATTTAAAGTAACATTTTGAGTACATAGAATTTTTAAAAACCTTTACAAAATTACCTCGCCACTTTCAACCAAAATATGTAATGTATTGGCCGTTTTTCAAAACGTTATACTTACTAGAAATAATAGTTTTAGGTTCATAATTTTAATTGTTATCATTATTTGAATAAATGTATTTATTTTGACACATTTTGTTAACTATAAAACAGATCTTTTTAGCCAACCATTAAACATTAGACAGCTAGCAGTTAGACACGGAGCTGTATTTTATGTCTTGGAATGTTTCTTGCAATAGAACAGAATAACGTACTGTACTATTGCGGACATACACCATCGCAATATGGCGTCCCAGAAATTTTAGAATGAGACAGGAAAAAAAACCAGCAAACGAAAGAATGACCGACTTTAGAAATCGACTGTGTTCTTTCGTGTCTTCATCGTTGTGTCGTCTGCGATTTCGTCGTTGTTATCCTGTCTTGTGTCCATTATTGTCTTCGTTCCCGTATTATCTGTGCTGACAAATTATTTTGTTTGGTGACTTTTATTTTCGGACCTATATATTATTTACCTTTATTAGTTGTAGACTAATTCCTTATGGGATCTTTCATGTTCTGCTGTTTTGGTTTATGGATGTGTTGACTACAGTCAAACTAAAATTGTTTTCTCATTCTCTGTTTGTTTTTTCTTAATCTCATTCTAAGATTACTGGGACGACATAATAATGCAACGGCGTATGCCCACATTAGTACAGTGTGGTATTTATACTCATATGACCAAAAAAATTAACATTTTTTTAGTAATGTCCCTATCTGAACCTATTTCTACCAAAGTGAGTACGTCGAAATTTCTACAAAAGATCAATATTACTTTTATAACTTCTTGTGGTTTCAGGACTTTTTAAGTATTTTATGTATACATGTATACCTATAAGGTTAATAGTATGTGTTTACTTCACAATTTTTCCAAAATCACTCAAGATTTTTGGACGGGAAAAAATTATTCTACAGAAATATTCGTAAAACTGATTCTTCTGGCTACTTTTTTTAAAATATGACTCGACAGGAAGAAACACCTGATACTGGTTCCTGCAAAATTTGGCCCATAGAAGGAACGCTGAAAGGGAATAATATCATTTGTGTCTTAAGTGGTTTTAAATAAGTATGTTAAATAATAGAAAAATATATGTATTTTGTGTAATATTCAAATACGCAGCGTGCCATTTAGCATGCAGTCTCTTGGAACAGTGATTTTGTTATTTATACGCCTTGTAAATAAAACATTTGAATAATATTTCATACTCTAACTGATTAGAGCAAAATGTATATCAGATAAAGTATTAAATATTTATTTGAACTTTCAGTCATGAATGTCAATGTAATTTTTTTAATGACAACTGTTCAATTTGTTGAGTAATTGTATACCAATATGAGGAAAGTGGATTCAATTTTATCCGATAGTTTATTGTTGTGGTTGTGACATAATATATCGTCATCTAATAAACAAAATTATTACTGAAATAAAATAATACATGACCACAGCTCCTACCTCTAACCTAAGTCTGTGTACATACAGGATGCATGTATTGTATTCTTATCATATATTTAGTGTCTACATAAGTACTACCATTTCAGGGAATAGAATAAAGCGGCCGAGACTTAAATCGATACTGTCTGTCCTGAGAATCAATCAGATAATCCACTGCTTATTATTCGCAGCATTATGTGAGGTTGTACGTAAATTAAAACGAAAGAGAGCAAGAGATATAGAGCAAAAATTACGTTATATAACAGTTGAATTTGAAACTTTTATTGACTGTCTCATGTGTAAAGTTAAATTATATACCTTTATATATATTAGGTCCACTATCAAGAACCGAAAACGAAGGCAGCCTAAAGGCGAAACTAGAACGCCCATTTAGTGTCCCATCTCCTCTATGCACAGCAGAGAACCAATGAGCAGAGGCATTCGTAATAATGCTTTTTATATTTAACTTGAAACGATGACCTTATTTTGTTTGGCACAGCGGCGAATCAATATCCACTGTCCTCCTCAAACATGATTTACTTTGTATTTATTTATTACATTTTGAATATGAGTCTAAAGTGGCATTTTTTACGACTCTGGGAGGTTTCAAAAATATATGCAATTTATATGACTACTGTTACCATTTCTCTTACTCTGGAATATGGTTTATTTTATTTTCGTTGGTAAATGTATCGTGAACACGTTTGATAATAAATATTTCTAAATAATGATGGAACTCAAGTTAATCACGACGTGGACAAAGTAAGGCGTGAGGGGCCAAAACTTACATTTTAAACAGGGATCACCCAAAAATTACTTCTACACAAAAAAGAAAAGCAAATTACGGGTTACAAGAGAACTACTATTCTGTGTCACTGTGCATGTTAAAAAGTTAAAACGTTAAAGAACAAAAATTATTAAAAATTTAGAAAATGTCCAAGTAGCCGAAACTGCTCAACGAAAGTGAAAAGTTTCGTTTCTTATAAAACCAAAAGTAAAACTTAACAACTGTAGAATTGCATTCACATATTATCTGAGCAGCCGGGATTACAAAACGGTCATACAGTATTATTTCTAAGTTTGGTTCTAAAAATAAAAATTGTCACATGGTTTATACTATTTGTCAAATTAGCATCCTTAAAAACATGTAAAATTAAAATAAAATAATTTATAAATCGGATATACTTGGATTCTTCCTGAAGAAAATGTTTGTTATCGACGTCTTAGGCCTACCAGTTCAGATATCGGATAACTAAAATCAACCAATATTAATGTGTAATCTGCTGCATCATCAGTAAGCGTTCTGAGCGTGTGTAGGTTTTTCTTTGGCCGAGAATAAATCAACATAATTCGAGCAAAACAATACATTTCTGGATTTGACTTAAGAGCGCGTAGTAGATAAATAAACGCTGAAAACATAAATTTATTCCTACGCTTGTTTCGAAGCCAATATGGATAAAATACTCAAAGAAAATCCTAGATAATTGTATTTCCAAACTTTATGAGTAAATATTTATCCAAAATTACTAATTCGTAACGCGTGATCTCTTGCGCCGCAGTTAAATGCACGAGGTTCCGGTGTCAGAGACTGTGCCTCAGAAGTTCGTAACACTGGAAACAATTTTGTTTAAAACGTTGGCTAAAACTATTGTCTATGATTGCTATTGTTTAATTTTCGCAAATTGGCTTCGCGAAACCTACAGTTATAGATTAATGCTTTTAGCGTTGAATTATGTACAACGCCCTCTTAACTGAGGTTTTAGTCTGAATTGTAATTTTTGAATACACATCACGTGTATACATGATTTTATCTTCATGTAAACCAATATAAAGTCATTTTCTTGTATTCTGGGCCTGAGCCACGTCTTGTATCTTGGTCCAAGAAGCTATATAAGACGCGACTTAACCCCAGAAGCCAATAAAATGACGACAATGACAGGAAAAGCCTGCAATATATGCCAATATCTAATCGTTTACGAACACCAATAAAACCGGTAAGGCTTCCGTATAATTTAAGCTGCTGCTGCGCCTCTCCTTTTATGAAAACCGAATTGCAGTTTTCGACACTGAAAACATTTTCTGTAAATGCATACTACACAACAAATAATTGCATATACCAGGAAATAAGTAGCTACAATATTTAAACCATGGAAGGAAATTAGCATATAAAATAACACTCTGTGAAACGTTCATGATACCTTCACAGAGAATACAGCACGCTTGTATTAACAGTAGTAAATTTGACTAAACTGATCGAAAATAAATCACACTCGCCGCATAATTAGTTTTTTTTTTTTTTGCGTTGTTATGGAGGTTTCGGTGCCTAGGCATGGTTCAGATTATTTATGTCAAAACAAAAGCTTTCTTTCACGTGCAAATTCGTAGTCTATGTTCCTTGTTTCACAAAACAAGCATGTAACAATAAAAATATTTAAATGCCGTACATACTGACTTCAGTGACCAGTTTATCCAAGTAATCGCAACCTTTCTTTGTTAAAAATTACGACTGTCACGGCCAAACTAACAATATTATAATTAACAGCGTAGGTACATTAGGAAATCGAAAAACTTCCTAGCATAACGTAAATTTTAATCAAAACTTAATCAAAATAAAATTAGACACTGTAAAACAGTCCTAAGAGCTAACTGTGTCTATCATTGAAGAATATGTTATGACTGAAATGTAAGTAAAAATTATTTCTATAAAAATCCGATTATGATTTAGCCCAAATTTTTAAAGACAAATTTAAAATAATTTCTTAAAATAAGTATGATTATATATATGGTTTTTCTCGAAAATTGGCATTTTCAGAAGGCTGTTATATTTTCATGTAACACTGCAGCAGCAGGATATATTTTCCCATTTCGAACATAATAATATGTAATCTGTATTTAGGCCGGCATATTTTATGTGAAATTTGATTGACGAAACTCCAATGCCAGAATTTTTTTATCTGAACGCAATACTTATGAGAGCATTTCATGATAATTCAGTTTAATTATTTTTGGGGGACAAATCTTCATAATACGCAGGAATGAATGTTACCGAAAATCATAAAAATATTTTTGTGCAAACAGTTTGTCTATGGCACAAAAATAACACTAAATAAGAACCTATATTCAAGATCCCGGCTGCTGCTTGCACATCCGTGTCGTAATAGTTATACAACTGGCTGCTTTGTATATTTATTATATTTGTTTAAATTGGCGTTGCGGCTCTTAATTCTCAGACTTAAAATGTCATAAAAAATATAATACGACGTCGAAGCTAATATTTTACAAGAGCTACGCAAAGCTGACAAACGTATTTATTTGTCGTGCAAATCGTAAATATTATCTCTGTAGTCAAACACATGGCAAGGATACCAGTAAACATTTAGGAATATAACTTGAAACATAGAAATATGTGAACGGCAGATTTTGATGCTTATGCTTATAAAATCGCTTCCAGATTTAATCTTCACAGATCACATTCAGATAAAACTTGAGCGTTATCGGGAAAGATCAAGCGATAATCGTCATGATACATACGCACCCGTTCCAGCTTCATGTGTCTAGTAAACGAGAGAGCGCTCAACTAATTTATATAATTTCGCTGCAATCTAAATATTGAAAGGAAAAAACAAAGAAAAAAATTGTACTATCTACACACAAAAAAGATAGGTTGATATTAATGGATAAAATAATGTACGGATATAATTCTACATCGTGCACATTCAACTGTTTTATAAACTTAGGTTAAATTTATTGCAAGCATTTTATTCAGCGCTCGTCCAACAGAAATAAGAGTGCAGGTTTCAAACAGCTTCCATATTTAAATTGTACCCCATACAGGAATCGTGCATCAATTATTTACAACTTACATCCCTTCCAGAAGCTAAAAGCATCTATACATTGATCCAGTTGTTCTTTCATTTGGCATTTATGGCTTACTGTATAACGCACCAGCTCGCATACAAGCCAATTTAATATAGTGAACACTCAAGAAAACAATGTAAAACAGATACACCGTAATACGAACTACGTCTAATTTGTTCTTTTGACATAAAAATGGAGGTCACCGGACTTAATTAACTGAACATCGATAATACAATTAATGTTTGCACAAATGTGTTATCAATGTTATACTAGTACCCTATTATAGCTACGTACATTTAAAAATAATATTAAAAAGTCTTGAAATATTTTAACGTATTAATATTTAATTAAATTACATTTAACATGTGGCATATTACCTTCAGTTTCTTGGCAGCAGTCGTAGATATCTTCCAGGTACAAATAGTTAGGATACACTGCGACGTCAACAGGAAGTTTTGCCCTGAAAGAAAGAGGAATTTAAAATGTGAATAAATTTGAAGTTGTTGTTTCCTCAGCAAATATCACAATACTTTATAAAGTTTGAACTTTTCGTAACCTTGTATCTACGACAGAACAGAAGTAAATTCACTGAAATGTTATCTTGAAGAAAATAATGAAAGATTCCAGGGATATTCTCCAGGTTTTACGAATTTAAAACAAGGAAAACATAAATTACGACAGTTAACTGGGTTTACAATATCAGTGTTGAACACTTACATTTCTCTATTATTCAAGAAATTAATTCATGTGTAATACAAATATGTCCTGTTGACTGAATATTATAATTAATTTCAGTGGTCATTGGTATCGGAAAAACTAAAAAATTTTAAAACTGTACATTGTATCTTGTAGAGTGCAGCCAGCGTTGTTACCTACTTGATGATATATGTTGTGACAACAATACTGGTAGTTGTAAATGCAATCATGAGACATTTGTGAGGGTTTTAGAAGATCACACATACTCTTTTATAACGCCCACGTCAGAACTGTAGAATTAATCTCATCAAATATTATTGGAAGTTTTCAACCCTTACACACTTAGACACTTAACATGATTCATATATAAATATATGCTTCACTTATAAATATAACAAATGATCAGCTTTGTTACAATACAAGTCTGGTAACATCAGTATACATTTGACTGTTTCGCAAAATATATAGGAACGCTACCACATACGTATGGGAATCTGTGTTACCATAGGCGTTCCTCCCTAACCAAATAAAAAAAAAATATTCGTGTTTTGATGATGTTAACATAATTTTCAAATCAAAAAGCGAGTTTTTTTTTTAACTCGGTTATCATAGAGGCCTAGGTATTATTACATTAAAAATTATAAAAATTACAGTTTTCCATTTTGTAAATTTTGTGATTTTAAGACCTTATTTATCTAAAAACGGTTTTTAATTGTTTACTCAAAAGTAAAGTATACTACCGCATAGTGAAACATAAAGAAACGTCCGCTGATAAAATATCTAGTAGCCAAGAAATCTCATCGAATTTTGATGAGTAGTTCAAATTTTATTGACGATTGATTGAGTCAGTCGTCCGCCCGAGTTCGTACCTTTCCATACTTGAAATGTAATTTGTTGATTTTTCCAATTTCGATGCCTATGGGGGTGAAAAGTTATGAAACGAGATGTAAGTTGTTTTCAATTTATGGTCTACATATTTTAAAATCAACGGACTGTCGTTGCGGTTTCCACTTAAATTTAACGCAATACAATATCCTAAATTGTCTTTTTTTTTAAATTCGAACCCCGATGGGGCGAAAAGACATGGAATACGTTTTAGATAAATTCTAGAGTGCTATCGAATCCGTCGAGATATTCAGTTGCTTTCGCTGTATGATGACAAATACGAAAATGCCCGTAAACAGATTTCAAAACTTTTATAAATCCGAACTCTTAGAGCTGTGAAGGAATTAAAGAAGTTCTTAAATGAATCGTCAATTACACTTTGAATAAATGGCTCGTCGTATTTTTCACTCCAATTGGATACGTATACAAATGTTTAACACGTGACGGTAAGATTTTGCGAATTCGATGACTGATAAGTTGAAAAAGCGCAAAATTTGTTTTCAGTAACACCACAATATCCACCAAACTAGTTGAGATATTGAGACTTTTCTTCTATTTTTTTCTTTAGAACGATGCTTACGTAAATACGAATTAAAATTAACACAGTTTTTATTATGAGAAAATAACTTTCAAATACCAGTCGGAGGGGGAAAGGATGAAGTTTTTGTAAACCTTTCAAAGTAGATGATAAAAAAAAAGAAAGTACAACATTAGAGAAGTACGATATAGGAAGTTAACATTCTGCAAATATACCATTACATATGGTGTACAAACTCTATGTGCCCAGCGACTGAATATTTATTTACTTTTAACTAACTTTAGACGGTACGTATTGATGGCACTGTCATCAATAATTGCACTAGACGTAAACGAGTCATAATAATACGTATACTACTTATACCATCCAATTACTATCTCATATTAAAGGTCTGTTTTGCTGTGACTGTAAATAAGGCCCGGAACAATAGTTTCGATTGGCAGAGATAGAGTTTTTCACATGGCAGCTATAGTTACGTAGCCAGCTGCTCAACCTACAGCTTGGTTATGCGAACACTTGACGGCCGCGCTACTAATCGGGCGTACAAAGAGGTCCTTCAATTGAAGTAAATACTCGCTGTTATGAGTAATACACGCGGGATTTGCCGCAGACGGACGTCATAAAAATGAGTGTTTGTTCGTCTTCTATGCGATTCTTTAACAGTAAACCAACTGGGATGAAATATCTGCAAATAAAATTAAGAGGGAGTAGGCAAAAGTAAGTAAAGGGACAGAACAGAATAACCAAAAATTAAAAATTTTAGTGAACAAAGAAACTTTTATGAGTTGCCTGTATTATTTTTTAAGCAGGAGGGCAAAACGGAGTAAAGGGACAACATAGAACTCCCGAATAACTTAAAAAAAACTATTAAACTGTGGTGAGTTGTTTTGCGTGCGTCCGTAAAGTTGTAAGCTGAAAAGAAGAAAAACTAACTTTTCGAGGAAGGCTGGTTAAAATGGAGTATTGGTGCAGAACGGGGTGGTCAAAAAGATTTTAAGTTAGTGAAAAATAATTTGGTTTCTACCTAAACAAATAATAATTCGGAAGAGGTGGGCTGCAAAACGGGGTCTAGCGCATAACAAGATACCCAAAAAATTTGTAGAACAATTTTCATTTTCAAAATTATTCGAAAACGGACCTTAATGACCTTGAACGTCATTTTGCCCCATTTAGCACTTTTCAAAATGTTTTGTTTCATAAATAATAACGTATTAAAATGAAAACCCCGCAAATGAAGTTGAGAGAACCCACTAGTATATACATAGAAACATATTCGAAAAATACAGTCAGATTACAACAAATGCTTCAGAAAATATGTAGGTCTTATTTTGTTCAAATACAACTTTCTGCTTCAATTGCATTACAAATATTGGTTTGTAGCGCTCCCATGCATAAAATATAGATATATGGTTCAATCATATCGGAAGATAAATTAAAAATATATATTATTTAATGAAAAATGTAAATTATTTACTAGTTTCCGAACAACAAGAATGCGTTCATCTTCATCCTTAATAAATAATAAATAACGTTATTACGTATCCTTACCAAAAATCAGAAAAATATAAACCTTTTACCTGTACTGTTATTAATTCTTTGAGTATTACATCAGACTAGTTTATCATGTGTTTATTTTTCAAACATTTAATTTATAGTTTACAGATTTCGATTATGTGTTTATTACAATGAAGTAAACTATAACAGAAAGTCATCAGTTCACAAACATGAAGTTCTTTCTGTTTTAGTCCTGGAATGCTTGTTTGCGTGTTTCCGTTGAATTATGGTATTCCGAGCGTCATCAAGAGTTCTCCATCTTCCTTTTCCGCGGGCCAGTCACAACTCCTAATAAGATAAACAGTTCTTCACCTGGCAACAAGGGGCGTTAGTTGTGAAACTCAGTGTCCGGGTGTCGGCTACACTGGGGTTACTGGCCAGAGCTTCGCTGACTCGGCAGGAGAGTCCGTGTCGACGGGGCCGTTGACGCCATTTTCGGGGAGTTGGTCGTTGTCTGCTGCCTGGCTCAGGCGTGTTTTTCTGGCCGGTATGTGTTTCGTGAGCCTCGGGTCGTGAGAGGCTTGCCTTGGAAGCGCATTTTCCATCCAAGGGCTCAAGTATTTTTTTTTTTTTTTTTTTTTTTAC
>PNEQ01078503.1:0-13708 GCA_003012365.1 Medauroidea extradentata | reverse complement strand
TGGCAATACTTTGGTTGAAAAATCTGGAAACATATTAGATTAATTGCTATACCAAAAATATATACAAATTATGATATGTGTGTGACAAGACCGTGCAGGAGTTCTTCAATATGAAAATTACTTTGCTTTAAAAAAACACTTTGTAAATCACTTAAAAACCACCGTTAAGGCGCTAGTAACAGATAATATGACATGAGAATGGAATATCACCGGAATGAAGGGGCAGGGAAACGTGAGATTCACAAGAAAATCCGCCAGCAAATACAGTCATGAGACACGATTCCCACATGCAAAAATTCAGATCGAGCCCGCCGGGAATCGAAATCAGATCACCTTGCTCGGCGGAAATTGTCGTAGCTGCTTCGCAAACAGCCGTCCCAACGACAAAAAGAAAATGAGTCTCGGCGAACAAGAGTCAATTTCGTCAAATACACCACTCATCGCGTGTAACCGATGTCACCCACCAATAACAACTTTTGAGCAGGTATGAAAACGTGATTGCAACAGAAATATTTGGTGAACACTGGTCTTTATTTTAAATGTCGTATTTACACAACCAAAACAAGAAAACTTTTTTATATAATTTCAAACATTACACAGAAATGAAATACCTTGTGGCAACTTTAAAATATTTTGTTGAGCATCCACCTGAAAAATGTGTTGTGTGGACACCACTACACTATTATTATTTTATATTACTCATTTTACTATATCATATTTCATTATTATGTATATATGCATGTGTGTGTGTGATTTATTACAAAAAATATCTAGTGTTCACTACAAAATTATTTGGCAAGAAAAATTTCCTACAAAATTTTTCTTTTAGTTTTAAGTAAAATGTCATTTCACATATGATAAAATTGTTTACTATGCATGATAAGCACTAGAACTCTCCCGCCTTTTTTTTCCAGAATTCTTTAACTAGTAGCACCGAAAAATGCAAAACGTGTGACTCATAAGAAGTCGCTTCGTCTGTACGTGCCTCTTTTCATAGCATCATTTTCAGTCATCACTATACGACACGACACACATGTACAGCTGACTGTATTTAATCGCTTCTTCGATAGTAATATATGTGCTGTGTAGTTCTGAAATGTGATTCGACTTTTTAATGAAAAATACGTTATTTTGAATTCTGTTATTTAACAAATATCTTGTAAATTTTTTTATGGAAAATATTAATTACATAGTCCTATATATCACCACACTCTCTCTCTCCCGCCCGTTTGTATTTCATATAGACTACGTGTAAAACACATTTGAAGTCAAAGAACATTTGTTATAAATATTATATTGTTTTAAAAAACAGCACTTTAAAGCCGTAAACACACACATTTACATATGCGTGTGTATGCATATATATATGTGTGTGTGTGTATGTGTGTATGTATTAGAGATAATTTACTATTTATAAGATAAACAGAAAAAATTCCACTCTTTTAGCACCGGTATATTTGAAACAAATTCTTTATAAATATCTGAACGTACCCTGTAATGCATGTTCGTTAGTTTTTTAAGCATGTACGAGCGTAATTGCCGGAGTACTTTCCCATTTATGATGATTGATTACATAAGTCATTAAGCTCACAACTACTAGCGAAAAAAATTTTAGGATGCTGAGAAGGTTCACGCAGAGAGAACATTTCTCACCAAAGACGCCTGATGTAAAGCCACACACATTACTTTCCTTATACCAACGTCAGAACATGACATTTAGCATAAGAGAGTCGTTTCAGAATTTCCATGTTTATAATAAAATCTCTCTTAATACATTTAACATTTCAACATACTAAATAAAACTATTTGTTTCTGGCATGCCTTAGAACTGTGCAAATTTCTATCCGTTGATTATCTTCGTATAATTTACTTTTTAGTTTCATATGTTGGCCTTCAGAGGAAGGGAACTTCGACTATCTTAGGTTAAGAATAAGTTTATCTTATTCTAGTTACGATCACTTGGGTTCTCGATCTGCTATATTGTGGAACATCCTGCACAGTTTGAGCGATACTCGCATCCTTCCTTTCTTCAGTGCACGGTTAATTGTGAATAAATGTATTCAGATAAATAAACCTAGGGTATCGTAGCTATGGCGTGAAACCTTGCGAACAATTGTCGTTAAATTAATTGATGTTTCATGTTCAAGTTAGCCCGTTAATACTTGGGTTGTTAGATAATATATGTTTCACAGGTTGGTTATAAACGATTGACATTACATGAAGTATCTTTCAGCGCGCAGTACTGCCGGATTCATTTAAGGTATCGTATTCGCAACACGTACACAAAACCTACTAAGATCGATTTTTTTTATAAACAAAATTTAGAATATAGTAAGTGTAACATAATTTAAATATAACTCTTTTAAAGTTCACGATACCAAAAATAAATTTTGTGCAGTCTATTACGATGGAGGTAAAACGCATTACAAACGCAGTCTTAACATAAAATATAATTAAATTTATAAAATCGTTAACGTACTGTACTATTGTGGACACACGCCATTGCAATATTATGTCGTCCCAGAAATCTTACATGAGACTTAGAGAAAACAAACGAAAAACGAAAAAATTAGAAAACAAGCCATGTTTGGCTGTAGTCAACATACCCATGAATCACAACAAGAGAACATGAAAGATTCCATAAGACATTAGTCAACTACATATAAAGAAAAATAATATAAGCATAAAAATTAAAGTCGAAATACAAATCAAAATAATCTGTAGAACACAGGAATTCACAATTAAGACAGCACAATCAATATGCGACGAAGACAATGTCGGACACAAGGCAGAATAACAACGATCACGTCTCAGACAGACTAGACGACAGAATGATGAGGACGCAAAAGAACAGTATTTTTCTAAAGACCGAGGTAATTAGAAATACTGAAAGAAATTATGTAGTGCTTTATAAAAGAACTAGCAGTCCGCCGCGGCTTTGCTCGCGAGTATTATTCGTAACTGATAATATTTACTTTAATTGAAAAACCTCTTTGTACATAAGATTATTGGTACTTCAGTCATCAAGTGTTAGAATGTCCAAGCGGCTAGTTGAACTAATTCTGCAGCAGGATAAGTAGCTATAGCTGTCCACGCGAAAAGCAGTATTAAGTTTGTCCCTGCCACTAACAGCGACTTCACCTGGGCCATTTTTATAGCCCTGCCTATTTGAGGTTGTGGGGTGATTACAGACGTCTAAGGTAAGTGGTTAATCGAATGAGAAACATCTGTTTACCCTGTGCACAACCATTGGTAACGGTGCCCTCAATTATATATTTTCAAAATATTAACTTTAACTTTATTGCCATTACAAAGTTTCAGTGGGTAAAGGTTTCGCGGAAACGTATTTTGTGCACCAAACTTGAGATTAGTGAGATTATATATCGTCGGTTTACTGCCAAAAGTGACAAAGTCAAAATGAGATAAAATTATAAAAATGCTAGGAATATGTATATGTTGTTCACGAACAATTGCCCTAGTTTAAAGTCTATTCGTCGTTTTGTACTGTTGTGTCACAGTATAGTAACATACCACATTTTTGTTAATATATACAATTTATTACTGTTTTTAAACAAAATAGCATTCATGACTTAATAAATTTTGGCAGTATACCGACGATATGTCAGCTGATATTATAGAGGAACCTAAGTGGAAAGCGAACTGCAATTTTACTAATTTTAAAGACTACGTGTAAATTGCACTAATTCCATCTGCCTTGTAGTTTATGTGTGTCAGAATTGAACGTTCGCACGCAGCTTTTAACGGAATTGGAGTCCACAACCTCCCGGAATTTAGGCCTCAGTAACAAACAACTGCGTCACGTAACGTCGAAATAATTCATGAAAATAAAGTTTATTAAAAAAAATAAAATAAAATATCTGTGTCCTTGGCTCATAGAGGTTGTACAACACCACGTCTCGATAGGTTACTGTACAGTGAAACTCCTAGGTTGTTTCTCGCTGCTCGTTCCTGCTTTTCGGATCGTCTGCCTTGGTTATTGATCAACTAAGTTTTAGTCTTAATAATCACGTTTCTTATAAAGAAAAAAAATACATACATATTTTTTAAAATATTTACGTAAGCATCACTTTGACGCGAACAACGCCTCAAAATCGCTACCGGCTAGATAGATATCGTGGGTTGATGGAAAACAAATTTCGTGCTTTTTCACCCGTTTGGGTGTCGAATTTCGAAATATTTTAAATTTACATCTTAGACATTTGTATAAGTATCCAACTGAAGTGTAAATCACATCGCTAGCCCGTTAAGTCGAATCAAAATCGATCATTCACTAAAAAAAAACACATATCATGTCTGCACAGTATTGAGAAATCTAATTTTGAAAAATCTGAAAACCATTTTGCGATAATTTCTGTAATCATCATCCTGAAGCAAAAATTAATTGTATATCTCGACGAGTTCGTTAGATATCGAGGATTTATCTAAAACACGTTCAAGGTCTTTTCACCACTTAAGAGAGTAAATTTCGAAAAACCCTTGAATCACGTTTTAGAATACTTTATTGGTATCTCGTGGACGTAAAAAACACAACATTAGCCTGCTGGGTTCAAGATATATCGACAATTGAATGAAAACACTTTTCACCACTTTTCACGTCCTTAGGTGGCGAATTTCGAAAATTCCTGAAATTACTAATTTAGGTATTTGAGTATACATCAACCCTAAACAAAAATCACGTCTCGCTATATAAAAAACTATGGGATCGATATAATCGAATGTGAGTCGAAAACTCATATTACCCCTTTTTTAACCAGTTTAGGGCCGAATTCAGAAAAATATATTTTAAATGGTACTTGAGATATTTACAAAAGCACCAATTTAAAGCAAAGAGCACTTCGATATCTCGATTGATTCGGTAGATATGGAAGGATAATCGAAAACACATTTCACGTATTTTCACCCCTTTAAATAAAGAATTTCGAAATGTCTTTGAGTCCTGTCATAGACATTTGTAAAAGCAACCAATTGAAGTTAAAATCATGACGATAGCAAATTGTGTTTCAAAGATATAGACGATTCATTAAAAACACATTTTGCCCCTTTTTACTGCCTGGGGAGGAAATTAAAAAAAAAACCTAAAACTGCATTTTTGGGTATTTATGTAAGTAATATTTTGAAGTGAATATCAATTCTCCATCCCGAAGGGTTCGATAGATATCGATAGTTGATTGGAAACAGATGTTAAGGTATTTTCAGCCCCTTAAATGTTGAACTTCGAAAAATCCTTAAATTTGCTAATATGCATTTTTACGAGTGTCCTATTAAAGTAAAAATCACGATGATTGGCCGTCGGGTTCGAGCTCTATCGACGTTTCTTTGGAAACACATTTCACCCCTTTTAACCCCCTCAGAGGTCGAATTTCGAAAAATCCCTTCTTAGTGCTCTCCTACGACCTGAAGGGAACCCCCACAAAAAACTTCACGATTCTAGGTCCAGTGGTTTGGGCTGCAGTTTGATATGTCAGTCTGTCAGTCAGTCATTCAGTCAGCTTTCATTTTTATATATAGAGATAGCTTTGTCACAATCTTTCATTTGTAAGTGAATTATTGTGATCGAATAACGTAATAGAGTGTAACTAGTTGGTTTTATTAGATAAATTAAAATAATATATTACAAAACTAATATAATATTATTATTATTAATTGATAATGAAAAAATACTTATATTCTAACGTTTACCTAATAAACAGACGTACAGCTTTACTATGTATTCAACAACAAATAAACCAGTACACAGTAGAAATTTTTATTTGTGAATTTTGCACTCCGATGTACACGAGTGTTAACAAATTATAAATGATAAAATTTTTTCCCACACATCAATGATTTCGAGCCTACATATTTTTTAGCTAACATTCAAGTGCATACTGATGTTACCAGACTTGAACGGTAACGATATAAAACCCGGTTCACACTATTGTAAATTCTCTACTCAATGATTTCCTTGATTCTGTTCATAAATTTCGATTGCGTTTATGTACCACCAGAATTATGTAGCAAAACTTCTGTGTTGTGTACACACTATCTTTGTTTACGGACATGTTTCGGTACATAAAGAAGAAAATAATATTTGTGGTATTGGTTGCTATATTCCGTCAAATGTATCTGTAAAATTCCCGAAAACTATATCACAATGCAAGACATACTGAAAAAAGGGTGAATAGGGAGAATGGTGCGAATAGGGACGGAATTTGAAAGAGATTCCTAACTAAGACCTTTATCTTAAATCAAATTATATTTAAATGCAATTACACCTTGTGTAATTATAAACTTGCAATCTTTTGGAAAAACTCGGGTTTAAAATCACGTACTAGAACATTTGATTTGAAATGTTGTCCCTATTAATCCCAGCGTCCTTATTCACCATATTTGACGGTACGTGTAACATATCTTGTATTAATTAGGTTTCGTAAACTCCGATAGCCGTTTGTTCAGTAGGAAAGAAGAATTTTATTTTTATTCAAAGCATATTGGCAACCCTACATTACATGCGCGGTGGCAAATTGTGCATTGCGCATGTGCGTGAACATACGCTGCGATGAAAAATAGGACGGGCTCTATTTGTGAAATTAAGTACGGAATTCTGTCTGGAACCAGCGAAGTTGTGGTACACACTGTCGCAGTGCTACTTTCACTGAATATGGTACGGAATTCTGTTTGAATTATGTATATAGTGTACCGGGCTTTAAACATTTGCTCTGTTCACAAGCTGCAGCGTGGCCAGTGTTAAATTATGCGTGTGAGTTAAGAAATTCGTTTAGGTTTTAGGAAGATGTTTTTCTTTCCAGTGACATTCTGGAATCGCACAGGACTGTCAGAAGTTACTAACCGCAATAGTGGGTCAGGAAATATTTGTATCTTAAGCGAAGGCCTCAGTCAACTAGGTTGCGCAGTATTTAGGTAATGGCTGTACCAGTTCCTCTGTATAGTATAGCAGGCTGGCAACCTGCCAGTCGCAGTCATTACACACGGCTGCAGTTTCGTGTCTTAACTACCCTTCCTCCCGCAGCCATGTCAGTCCTGACCAATCTCTGCGAGTTTCCTCTTTGAGCGACCTTCTCAAACGACGACGGTTCGGCCGCCACATTAAAGGGGTTTACACAATTTAAAGCTTAAGGGGTGAAGAAAGGTACGATGTCAAGCGGCCGACTGGAATACTCAAACGTCAAAAAAAATCTGAATTTCTCATAAAAATTCGATGAGATTTTTTTTTTGCAGAGTATATATTTTATCAGCAGATACCACTATGCGCTAGTATGTTTACCTGAGTAACAAAATTAAAAACTGTTTTTTTTAGAAAAATAAGGGCTTGAAACCACAAAATCTACAAAAATAGAAAACTATATTTTATAATTTTAATCATGATAATTTATATGGCCTCTATAATAACCGAATTTCAAAATACTCACATTTTGATTTCAAAATAATTATATTATCAAAAGTCTCTGCGCGAGAGGTTTGCAGATGTAAAAAACATTTCCAAACTAAAACGCGAGTGTTTTTTAAAATTAAGTTGTTGTATAGGTCTAGACATTGTCATATTAAAAATTATAGTTTTCCAATTTTTTAGAATTTGTTATTTCAAGTCCTTATTTTTCCGAAAACCGGTTTTAATTTTTTATTCTAAAGTTAAGCATACTACCATTTAGTGATGTATAAATAAACGTTCTCTGATAAAGTGTATATTCGGTAAAAATCTAATCTAATTTTGATGGGTAGTTAAGGTTTTATTGACGTTTGAGTAGGCTATTCCAGTCGACCGCTCTACATTGCATATTTCCGTACCTCTTACGAGCCCGTATGTATTTCTAAGAATCCTGAAATTTTCTTAATGCCTTCCTGATTCCCAACTAGGCATGATTTATTTGAAGATTAATTCAACAGGAACTTACATTGTTACATTACCTTTCATTACGCATAACTATATTCAAAATATTAAAGCGTGCTTATAAAATATTTAAGCTAATTCATCACTTAGGTTTATAACTATCCCTCTCCATGCAATACAGACTAAATAGGTCCTAGTACCAATTTATTCCATTAATGCGCACCTAAGTAAATCGTAAACTATCATGTTTCTTTTAAATGACATGCAATTTAAAAAAACTTAAAACTATTTCCCCGCACATTACAACGTACTTGAAACACGTGGCACGCGGCGCTCTTGAGCAATACGCAGTAGATCCTATTGGCTTCAAACAAAGCTTACCCGAGCAAACTAACTTCAAACAAAGCTTACCCGAGCAAACTAACTTCAAACAAAGCTTACCCGAGCAAACTAACTTCAAACAAAGCTTACCCGAGCAAACTAACTTCAAACAAAGCTTACCCGAGCAAACTAACTTCAAACAAAGCTTACCCGAGCAAACTAACTTCAACTTAAGTTCGACAGTGGAAGTAGTAAGTTCAACCAATCACTGAAATGGTCGGAATTCCTATAAGATCGTTTGTAATTCGCACGTTAAACGCCATCATATTGCTTTACACGAAAGTACATTCCAGACCGAGTATTTTTTAAGTAAAGAAATGAAATTTCCTATGATATCGTAATTTTTAGCAGATAATTGATTACTCGCCTCGTGATTACTCTTTCCTCAATTTCACTTTAGGTTTTCATCCATTTCCTTCAGAATATTCAGTACATTCAAAAATACAATATTCAAAGTTTGTTGATATTGCATATAAGCCTAATTAGAAAGTAAACTCACTACTATGCACCTTCAATCATTGCGACTCTACCGTTTTCATCTTATGTCTACTTCCTAATGCTTAAGTTTTCAATTGTGTAAACCCTTTAACAGTGACATTTTCCGCTAAAGTATATGCTTTCGAAACACAATACATAAGTTGTCTTTGCAGCTGCGTAATTTTTTTGTTGGCCACTAATTAACTTTTTTTTTTCGACATGCCTTATATGTAAGCATATTTTTTTTGCAAGGAAGCATCGAATAAGTAATTTTTAAAACATTTTTAAAAGCAAAATTGCGTTCATAGATTTTGTTATAAATCTGCATAAAATGATGAAATTTAGAATTTAGATATCATTAAATTACGTATGATCATATCTGATCGACGGCTATTAAACTTATTTGAAGGATAACCAAATAGTAAACATCAAGAAATGTAATTAATACGCGAAAAAAGCATGTACCCAGCTTAGGTTTTATTTGCTTATACACGATTAGATGCCAGATAAATTATGTATTGAGAACTGTTTGTTAGAGCCAATGTATTTAGGTATAGTACGAATACTATTCTAAAATATTTTACTTTTAAAATATGTAAACAACCAACCACGAACATTTCCGTAATCTGAAATGTCTGTACCAGTTTCCAAAGAAATATTAATTCATTTTCCAAAATTGATTTTTAACTATAGAAATTAATATTGTACAGCACACACATACAATGTGATGTAAAATATTAATATGTTCAGAGCGAATTATATGTATATATATATATGTTTAATATGAATGTTTATGTGCCAATACCGTACAAACAATAATATTTAATTTATCTAGGACGATGGGCTTTTACAATTTACTTAATTTTCTGGTTGAGAAATTATACTGTAAAAGTCAGACATGGAACTTCTGCGAGAGGGTAGGTTGTACAGAGTATACAGTATATGTAAAGCCTGTGTACTTCCGGTGTTAAAGTGTTAACCATGGGGGGTTTGTGTCGTATGCGGCTGACGGAACGTACGATAACGCGGCAGGAAACTGGCGAAGCTGCTGTGTTTGGTAGAAGTGGCCCTGTCTACTTCCCAGCATTACACAAGTGAGGGAGATATTATGATCAGCATTTAGCATCGAAGTCTTCAGCGCTTGTGAGGGTGACATGATGCGAGCATCAAGCAGCGCCATAATGAAAGGGCGGGGGAAACAGGATATCCCCGAGAAAACCCGCCGGCCAGCGGCATCGTCCAGCACTTCCCACATGCGAGCGTTATACGAATAAGTGCGAAGCTAAGAGGCATCCCTACCTGCACTTAAAATGATTTGCAGCGAGAGACAACTATTCTTTTTTTTCTTCGCGAAACTATTTAACGCGAGTGGACCCCTTCCATGAAATCTTAAATACGTTGAAATGTGTTCCATATTGTTAACAATGTAGAAATATGAAGATACCAAAAAAATTTTTCTTCTAAACACTATAGTTTAGGAATGGGAAGCAAGCAAAGTTCGGGGAAGCAGCAAGCGACCGAAAACATATTTTGATTGGTCCACGTCACAAGCCATAACGGTCAGCACTGGTCATATAAATGCTTAAGCTAGCGTGACAAACAATAGGTAACGTGTAGCGTATTGGTTACGGTACTAGACTACTTTTTTTTTTTTTTTTTTTTAAGGATCCGGGTTCAAAACCCATGTATTTCATGTATTTTTTATGTAGTACTATTAGATAGCTTTATAAGTGTCTGATAGAAAAAAGTTTTACTAATTTTTTTAAACCACCTATTTTCCATTTTCGCAACCATATTAATACGATGTCTGAAATGGCATATTTGCGCGGAAGAAACAGTGATATAAATTGAATGCGAATCGCGAAAGTGATTTTTTTACGTGATATAGTAGGTTAGTGTACCTATATTAAAATAATAGGTCATATATGGTTAAACTTACATTTACGCAAAATGTGTTTATTTTGTGCGTGTCAATAACTCGTTACTTCACATATTACGAAATGAACACGTCATTAGTGGTAATAGTAGGCTTATGTTATACTGATATACAACATTAACATTTTTTTTTGCGGTACGCTAAACCAAAACCACACAATAGCCCAGAAGTATTCTTTGCTGTATAAATTTATGTATTGCATATGAAACTAACATCCTTAATGAAATACAAAATACTATTGATTATACAATATATTAAATTTGGATAAAGAATCGATGGTTCCACGCAAAATCTGAGAAACAATATTATACTAACCCGAAAGATTATTGAACTCACTTAACTTTTCCAACATCAACCCAGAGGGTAACCATTTCACCATTAGTGTGGTTCTATTGTAAATTAAATGTATGAGTATTAAATAATCAAATATAGTAACGGTTTGCGCCAGTAAACCTGTTTATTTAATGTATTATTGCATATTACAGTGCCCGGATTTTGCTATGATATTGTGCAATATAACATTGTGCGTAACACGAAACTTTTATAAAACCTCCGACTCGAAAACCTTTGAAATATAACATTTGTTACATTTTATGATTGACTGCATACGTATAATCAAATGAACCACCGTAACAAACTTAAAAGTCGTTTTTTATTGACCAAGCGTAGTCTGGCATTCGGCCGGAGTGCGACAGCAGTCAGCTAGCTTGCCATGGCTCCGTGTGTACTATGGCTTGTGACGTCACTGCTCGTTTCCGCGGGGGTTTTAAAAGCGCGAACTTTAAGTATAGCTGTAGTTACCTCAAATCGACTTCAAATTTAAAAATTTCAACACACATAGATTTCTTTATATATGCACGTAGTGTGGATGTTCTCATTGAAATTCACTTGAGGGGTCCATTATATTTGTTCATCTAGTAAAAGAAGACACAGTTCAAACTATGTCGCTATAGTTTTAAAAATTCGGTGCGTTTATTAGAATCAACATTTTCGGGCCACTCAAAATTGGCGAAAACAGTTTTTCTAGACTGCCGTGTCAGGAAAAATAACGACCTGATTCGAAAAACGCAACTATAGAAACGAGCGTTAGACTCTGAAATCTAATGACCACAAATAATATAAAGTAATCACTGCTTAAAGTCCCATAGGAAAAAGGATAATAGTAAAGCACTTGCACGTCAGCTGAGTGGCTTGCACGGAGAGGCGATAATGTATTATAAACGTCGGTCAACGACAACCTTACTGCTCCTGCCTCACACACATATACAGCCTATCTAGGGCCACTTAAAGCGAATGAACCGTACCTACGTGCTGCACAACACGGGTTGTTACATGTCTTATTTTCATAATCGGACGGTCTTATGCCTCAACAAGCTATGTGTCTAGTAAAACATGTTAAAAACGTTTTTGCTTTGAAACAGGCTTATAAACAATTTTGTCAAATATCATGTCTTCCCAAAAATTTACTTTACTTCTTGTAAACGTCTGTTCCAAAACCTACACTCTAAAAAATAGTTTGTAAATTTACCAGACGTGCGTATAGGAGCTCTAAGAAAGTAGTTATGGTAGAATGGGTTCCTAGACATCCATGGTAGCATTTTATAAACAGTCAAATGCATACTAAAGTTACCAGGCTTGTATTGTAACAACTGTAAAGGTTTGCATATTTACAAGTCGGAAGTATGGTAACTGTCCCATACTGCGTCTGGGATAATAACTTCCTAAACATTTTAGGAAGATTTTTTACAGTGTAAGACAATGTGTTACTCAAAACTAGCAGTTTCCATAGTTGGTTGATGCATAGAACTTCCAAATGTAAGATCTCCACTGCACGAAACGATATTAACCTATTTGTTGCTTAGTCATTTGTAATTTCTAGAAATTTTTAAATTGTAGTTCATAGGGGCGTGTAGATTGTTTACTATATTTTGTTTGCCGATATTGTTCGAAATATTACTGTATATAAACCATTAAAATTAAAAATTCTGTTTTTATATATCTATATAAATATAAAAGGAAGTGCCCCACTCATTGACTGACTCATTCATTCATCATCAACTCCCAGCCCAAACCACTGGACCTAGAAACGTGAAATTTTAAGGGACGTTTCCCCTTGTTGCGTAGGCGCGCACTAAGAAAGGAAATTTTGAAATTCGGCTATTAAGGTGGTGAAACGGGGTGAAATGTATTTTTTGCAAATCTTCGATATTTCTCTAACCCGACGGGCTATTGTCGTCTTATTCACTTCGTTAGGTCGCAAATACAAATGTCTAGAAACAAATTTCAGGATTTTTCGAAATTTTTATATTAAGGAGGTGAAAAGCCGTTTAATTCGTTTACAGTAAATCCTCTCTTCCTCTTAAACCACCTGAGATATCGAAGTGTTTTTTTTTCTTTAAAATAAGGCTTACGCAAATACCAAAAAAGTAATTTCAGGATTTTTCAAAATTCGTTTTTGAAAGCCGGTAAAAAAATAAAACAGTTTTTTGATTAATCAGTCGTATCACCTAAACCGTTAGAGATATCGAGGTGGCTTTTGTCTTATAATGAAACATAAGTAAATACCTAAAAAGTAATTCAACGATTTTTGGAAATTCGTCCTTGAAAGCCTATAAAAAATAAAACGTGTTTAAGAATAATCTTTCGTAACACCTGAAATAGTTCAAAATTTGTTTCCTTTTTATTTCTTGCTTATAGTTAAACCTCTTTGGACTATAGCCTGTACACGCGAAATAACTCTCATGGCCTGTCTTGAATAATTTGTTGTTAAGTCTGTGGAGTTGCGGGTTTTTTTTTTTTTTGCCAACCCACCATAAATAAAACCTCTTTGGACTGTAGCCCGTACATACGAAAGTATTATTACGGCCTGCCTTTTTTAAGTATTCACTCGGGTATTGTACAAAGTTTGTGGTGTGAAAGGGGTGGGGTTACGGGTTCGTATCCTGTGCAAGTCTTTGCGATGGGACATGACATGACATCATACGAGCATATTGCGTGCGCTCTTTTCCCTGAGCTAAGACAATTTATAGTTCACTGTTATTGAGTACGCTAGCTGTTAAATGCCT
>PNEQ01078501.1:0-13326 GCA_003012365.1 Medauroidea extradentata | reverse complement strand
CTAGGGGCTCCTTGCCTCGCTACGGGGTTTACACACTTCCGGTACCTCGTGCGCGTGAAATATTAATATTAATACCTTACGAAAATGGCACACACTAAATTACATAATAAATTACGTTACATATTTTGCTGATAGTGAATGATGCATTTATAAATGTCTGCTGAAAACATGAAAGTAAACATAGCGAACATGATGATAACCCTTGATGGCCTTCTGCACATACTGTACACTGCTGTTTGATACACAATACACTTCGCACTAAATGATTTGGCATGCATACACACTGGGGTTGCGGAATGATTATGGGAGAGTCTGAGAATGGTTTTGGGTGGGTAGAAAAGGACACACTTGCGCCGTTATGGGCTTAACCCATACGCTGGCCCTGCGGCCGGCATCAGTGTTACTTACCATATGAGTTTGTAGAACACCAGGGCTTTGTTAACTTATTGAAACGTGCTGCGCCTGGCTACAGACTTCCAGGTAGGAATGCATTTTCTTAAAATCACATCTGCTCTGTACACAGAGATCAAAGGCATCCTGAAAGCTCATTTGAGTTCCGATCTTACTCAGGTTGTCTCCTTGTCCTTAACCACTGATGCATGGACCTCACGAGCACATGATGGCTATATTAGTCTTACATGCCATTATCTTAGGCCAGACTTTGAGTGTGTGTCTTTTACTATGAACACTTTGTTACTGAATGAGGCTCATACTGCAGAAAACATAAGGAAACGCTTGCAGGATGGAATAGAAGATTGGGGCATCAGTCTTGATCAGAGCATACCCATATATTGTGTCACAGACAATGCTTCTAATTTTCGTGCAGCTGCTAGTTCATTATTTACTTCACGACAGTGTTTCGCACATTCTTTGCAACTGTCTATAACTGACGCTAAAAATGAATGTGCAGGTGTTAATTATCTTCTTAGCAAAACCAAAACAATAGTTGGACACTATAGTCGTAGCACACAAGTGCGGAAAAGGTTACATGATCAAATGGAAGAAATGAAGCTCCCGCCACTTGAACTAATCCAGTATGTTGACACAAGATTGTGCAGCGAGTATCATATGTTGATGCATTTATATGAACTAAGAAAGGCTTGCTGCAGAACTTGCAAACTCTGACAATAACATAGATATGTTAACACAAGCAGAACTGAAACAAGTAGCAGGAATAATTGAAATTCTTGGTCCACTTGCTGAAGCGACAAATGATATTAGTGGAGACAGCTATCCAACATCATCTCTTGTAATTCCCATTCTTCACTGCTTAAGAAGGCATTTAGTAAACTATATTGCAGCTAAGAAAGATGCTATTACATTCGCTCGCAGTCTAGACAAGTCACTAAAATCTAGGTTTGGCCTGTACGAGTCAAATGAAGTGTATTGTCTAGCAATGCTGTGTGATCCTAGATTTAAAAGTGCACTAACCAACACTGCTCTAGCTTCAATTACACTTTCAAAAGAAATTCAAAGCCCAAATGAACCCAAAAAAGAGATAATTGATAAGGAAATCAAACCAAGTACGGGTTTATGGTTACCATTTGATGAAATTCCAAATGAACCATTAGAAAATGTTAATGAGGTGAACCGCTATCTCAAAGAACCAAGAATATCCAGAGACAAAAATCCTTACCTATGGTGGAAAGAAGAGGGCAAACGAAAATTTCCTGAATTGTCTAAAGTGGCTTTGAAATATTTAGGCATTCATGCTACAAGTGTTGCAAGTGAGAGAGTATTTTCTTCAACTGGAAATGTTGTGACAGCTCGCCGTCAATCACTGACAGCTCAACATGTGCAAGAGTTAACATTTTTGCATGACAATTTGAACAAAAAGTATAAAAAATTATTTGTGTTACAAAAACTTTGAACACTGAAACTAATGAGAGTAACCTAGTTTAGTATTGTTCACATATCTACGTATCCGAAACACAATAATTCTATTCTAAGTTTCTTATTTTAAATAATTTTTATCTTGAGTCAGGAATGTGTTGAAATAGATGTTTTTAGAGTCTTATATAAAGTGTAATTTAAAAATATTTTCATACTATGATTACTTTTCAATTTATTTTTTATT
Source organism: Medauroidea extradentata (assembly GCA_003012365.1). Lineage (NCBI taxonomy): Eukaryota > Metazoa > Arthropoda > Insecta > Phasmatodea > Phasmatidae > Medauroidea > Medauroidea extradentata. The sequence continues at coordinate 11,249 of PNEQ01078501.1, read as the reverse complement.
TATTTGCATTTAAGATGATGCGTGTGTCTTGTGGTAAAAAAAGTAAATTATCTTGTAAGTTAAGTAACATAATTTCTCAGATTTTAAACTGATTCATTGTCCATGGCCTTAATGACAATGAAAAATACTTTTCCCATAACAGTTGTTGGCTGTGTCTTAGTAAAACATTACTTCAACAATAAAACATTTTAGTGTTAAAACACTGATTTTTTATTGGTTAGGCCTATTTCAAAATAAATATATTTTTGGATGCTGCAACATTTGTCAAATAATTCTAGTCAAAACATTTTTTGCAAATCACTACAAAACTCTCATTTTTTTTACCCAACTTAGAATTAGCCTTCAAGGTAAGTTCCTAACAGTGTAAATTATTTTACATTGTATATTTGTTTAAAAATTCAATTTACTTGATATTCGATTCGATATTCGATTTGAATTCGTGAATATTTCAACATATTCGCTTCGAATTCGCTTCGAAATGAAATTTTCATATTCGCCCACCCCTAATGTTTGGGATGGAGAAAATGTTGTTTGGCAAAACATACAAAAAATAATTTATAACATTTCTAATACTGTGAAATTATTTTCTTAAATTATTTCAAGCCAGGATATTAACTGTCTTCTTATATAGGGAGGCTAAATGTGGGAATTTTAACTTAACACTTAAATGACTTATTTATCCTTAACTTCAATAAAAATGTTATACTTAAATGACTAATGCTCGAAGGGGAAAAAGTTTATAAATAAAAAACAAGAATTATAAAAAACATTAACATTTAATAAAAATACTACTTTATACAACAAAATATAGTAACTATGGTTTCAATTAATTAGTAAATAGACTAAACAACTCAATTAGCTTAGATTGGCAAGAAACATTAGAAACCTTATCAATAAATCCAATGTTACAATTATTTCAAAATAAAAAAATGACATCACATAAACTTGTGTGGCGACGTTACGGGATGGTGGTCTGGTGGTTGCAAATACAGTAAAACCTCTATTTAACAAAACTCAAGGGACCAAAAAATGACATGTTTGTTGTAAGGGGGTTTGTTAAATAGAGGTTTTATACAACTGATTTCTACTCGACATAGAATTTCACGTGAACTACAAAACTTTGGTCGACAACTCACAGTATATCCTGGGATTTATAGAAGCAACCAAAAAAAAAGATAATATTGCTGAGATTGCTATTTATTTTAAAGATTATGAACAACTGAAAATGTCTTGCACATGGAACTTCACGTTAGGTTGCCATGTTTCTAGAATATCAGAGTTACACCAAGTTCTTCACCAGATAACTTCATAGTGTGTTACAATGACTTTAAATTTGAAATGCCAGCCACTGGATGCTTGCTAATTTTCTACTCACATTTCAAGTACTGCATGCCAAGCCTTCCCTTAAAAAATAAGTCCCGAAGCATTACTTTTTAATGCCCCTAACCTCCAAGCACCAATCTAATTTCCTTGTATAAGACTTCATTTTTACATACTTTAATACGTTTCCTATTTACGCCAACAAAGGCAGTGTTGTTTTCTATCTGCCTACGATTTGAAATTATGGCTGATAGTCTAGGCTTGGACACAAATGTCGAAATCGTTAACTACAGTATCTCACACTATCACTTTGATGAACAACTTTTTAAATTTCTAGTTTTATTATTATCTGCCGCAACATTTCATTCAAACACATCCACGTTAAAGTTACAACTAACCACGTGCTAAATATTAGACTTCTAAAATACCGTCATTAATTCGGTGATAGAAAAGCAAAACAAAACAGAGGCCTGTGTCACAGATGAGGTACACTGTTGGGATGCGCACTTTTAACCACAGAAATATGGGACTCGGAGTGGTTATCTCGCCGAAATCATGGTATGGAATTCCACCACCAGGAGCGCTGAAGTTGCAACTAAGAGTTAGGCGGCCATTTTATGTCAAGTGCCGCATGCACACCTTGTGTGTATCTTTAAACTATGGAACTGAAGACGTGTTGTTTATGTTTATTTACAGTTTTTTATTGTATGCATCAAGGTTTTAAACGTACTTTCAGTGCGAGGAAAATAAAAAAAAATAGTTTCTTGTTGGATATAATTATTGACGTGTGATTTTTTAAAAACTGGTCATTCGTTGTAGAGAGAATTTTACCATTGTGAACAAAGCAAATTTCGATATTTGGAGGTTAAAAATGCATTGTTCTTATGGGGGTTTGGCGGGACCAAATCTTTACTTCATTGTACAGGGTTTTTTGTTAAGTAGAATATTCATTAATGGAGGTTTTACTGTACTTACATTTAAAAAGGGAATAAACCTTGCACTTGTATTTACTTCACATATTAATAACCAGATGGAACTAGTAAACTAGGACCTTTCCTAAATGTTGCAAAGGGACTTCCACGGTCGGCATAGAAACTGTGTCCATTCGAATCAATTTATTGACGGCCATCATATTGGTGACCAATCTGTAGTCTCTTCCATTCCCTTTCGTAACCAAAAACGTGGGGCACGGGTAGTCCAATTTAGAAAGTGAGATCACCCCAGCTTTCAACAATTGGTCAATAATACCCCGAAATACGTGCAATTTAAGCGAAGGATAGTTAAAATGCCGCTGCCACATGGGCGCATGATTTGTGACCATGAATCAGTACGGTAACACATCACAACATCCGATTTTGGGAGTTATGACGTCAGCGTACTCACGCACTACTTCCTCCAACCGACCACACACATCGTCACGTGATGTGATGCCCAACCTGTCGATAACACTCACACGTTTCCTATGCCCTGTAAGTCTCAGTTTTACTTCAGGCGCAAAGGCGAAATCAGTTCTCCCTTATCTACATTGATTACAGCCTGCGTTTCATCCAAATAGTCTAACCCTAACATGACTTCAGCCGTCAGATCGTCGAAAATCCAGAACTTCCGCTTCCATGAAAATCTCCCAATTTTCACATGTAAATACATGGCGTGATTACATATAATCACATGCCCGTAAGCCAAACGGGCTCCAACAGTTACATTTTGAACATCCCCCTTTACCACAGAGGGTTTACGTTTCTTCCAATATACCAACTCCACGGCTAAATGGCGCAAATGGCGCAACTCGCCTGACGTCTTTGGACATGGTAACAAGGCACGCAATGCCTTAACTTCAGGCCTTAAGTGGTCCAAAACGCCATTAATTACCTTAGACTCATCATGAGTCAAATTAAACGCCTGGGCATATTTAAACGCCGTCTGAACAAACGAAGGTACAGATTCTCCTACCCTCTGAAATTGGTCGACCTAGTCTGCCTTCACCGATTTCTACACTCGTGTAGACCAGACAGACTCGATTCATCGTTCTTTGAAGTTATCATAACTCCCTACACTCAATATCACATGTCTCAAAACCTCCAACCCCAGCCCCGTTACTCGAGGCAATAAGGACTGTAGAAAGAACGAGTTCTAATTGGGTCGCATCAAGTCGATCCACTTCCATAAATAAGTCTAAAACTGTTCGTGGCTCAATAACTGTTAATCTAGGCACAAGGGATATACTACCTAACAAAGTAGACTGCGCCCCCATCAAAGGCAGCGATGCAGACGGCACATATTGGTCAAAGGCCGCCACGCTGATCCCCATTAGTTTACCTATATAAGCTATAGCCTTTAATCGCAATTTGGTAACTGTTTCTTCAGGCCTAAATTCTACTCCCGCTTCGTTAAGATACTATGTCAATTTTAGGTAGCCCATACGAGCCACAAACTCGGTCCCCCGATCTGCCATAACGTTGAGAAAGTGTCACGCAGTAACTTAACTCAAGTCTCTCACTGAAAGACTGAAAATCCAGCACTTATGTTCCCCTGCTCGGGACTTGAACCCAGAGCAGTGTCGCGCAGCATTGTGATGGTAGGGCCCTCAAAACCCGAACCCCATACTAAATCAAAACGTTAAAACACTCTGGGAGTATCAATGGGGCTAGGGGAAGGCAGGATTTCCAGCTACAGGACCTACGGGTCAGAGAAACTCCAGTTTCTGATGGCAACAGTATATTACTCCCTTAGTAATATATTGTTTCACAAAACAACTCGAAGTCACCGAACAAGAACTCGAACAGGGCAAGACAGGACAGAAAAAGAAAATGTTTCTATAATAATCACCTTACCATGTTCGCCGTATCAATGGAAAAGGTGTGGCTTGGCCCAAGCTGCAATCATAATTGGCAGCGGGCCGGCACAAAGAAAGCGGCAGAGGAGGGGAGAGGAAGTTGCGCAAGCAGCGCGGAGCGCGATACAAGGGCGAGGAAGGGGAGGCACTGGTGGGAGGCTTAAAACTGTGCAGTCGAAAACATGTCCACAGAATGTCATCCAGACTGGATGGTTGGGAAGTATGGCACAACAGTTAAACTTGCAGAACATCAGAAGTGTTGGCCATAAAAATTTATTACTTGGCTCTCATACCAGGTAACACTGCCAAAGTCATAACCCACAGATGCCATGTAATAAAAATTACTCAATGAATTATATCCCAATTAACCAAGAAACTCACAACATTTATGCAATACACATATTACAACAAATTATTATGTTTCACTCCCTTGGCAAACAGATAGGAACAACAAAAGTAAATTATGTGTGGATCAAATTTACAAGTGAAAGGAGGAAGGGAAAATCTTCTGCGACGACCTTAGACCATCTCGCCACGACTACTCCGTTGTCGCTGTTTCACCTTTACAGCTCCAACTTTGCTCTTGCAGGTGAGGTAACCACGACAGCAACCCCAGCTGAGTTGCTCTTGACCTTCTGTGCCTCGTTACGGGGAAAGAACAGGTCTCATCAGGCAAGTGCTTTCCGAACTCGCGTGCCAATATCTACGTCTGGACCAAATGAACCACAGCTTCTACTTGTAGCTAGTGCTTAGCAGTGTGTTGGGGATTCTTCCACCATCAGTTAGCTATAGGTACGTGTATTGAAAGTCCAAAAAACACATCTCATAGCAAGCGACAGTCTTAAGAGAACAGCTTTTGGTCTGAAAGTTCCAAACGCTGTAAAGCTTCTCATCTTCTTCTGCAGTACGGAAACTCCATGTCGAGGACTTCAGCTAATATCACAGGAAGGAAGGAGAAGGATAAAGCAGAGGAAACCTGTCCTCAGACAACACAACTCTCAACAGGAAGAAGTTAAAGCAGCTAGCGAGAAATTTGAACATTAAATATTAAAATACAAGACCTTTAATTTTGACACCTGTGTAGTTCATTTCTTTACCTCACCTACTTGCTGCTTAGCCTTCACACAAAAAATTCATTACTCAAAATAATAATAATAATTTAAAACAACAAGGGAACATGAAAAGAAAATTACATTTGATTTTAAAATGATTCATTAAAAATTCTTATCAAGTATGTTCTGCTGCGAAATTTTAATGCTCAAAAATAATTTATTACTAAATTAATAACTCCACACATTGCAACAATTTGTTACGCTTAAATAAATTACTTCTTGGACGTTGTAGTAACAATCAACTCTGTAAAACATTACTTGGCCAGTCAATAACAAAGAGCTACTAATTCGCTGGGCCCTTAACTAACATTGTGGTCATGTCCATTCAAGAAGTCACATTTCCAGAATGCTGTAATTGATTATTAGTTACACACACACACACACACACATGCACACACACTCACACGCACAGGCACACAGACACACATGCACACACTGCACGTAATCATGGAACTAACCTAAAATTCCTAAAATAATTTGTAATAAATAACTAGCTGAAAATTTAAATAAAAACTAAACATAGAAGGAAATCAACTCTTCTTTTTTTGCAATCTGGTGCTCCTACAGTAGGCAGAGTTTATCTAAGCTGCCCCTTAACTCTGGACAACACCAGGGTTGTAACCCATGTGCGTCCCACCTGCTCCCATGACATTCAATCATACAGACTCCCTCAATCATGCCAGTAGGTGGGACCTCCTCCCTAACCCAAGTCCCAATGATGTGCCACAACCACCTTCACTCCTACAAAAACTCTTATCACGCAATCCACAACAGCCATGCGCACACCTTATAACAATTAAAAATTTCTTCTACATGCATTACTGATAAGAAAAGTTTATTGAAGGTCTAGAAATAAAGTAAAGCATGTTGAATTGAAATTGATGGCCTTCTAACATGGTGCAGCTGCATCTGCTCTCCGCAGAAGCTCGGTGGCATCGTAGTCCCCGTCCTTTCTTGCCTTGTCTGCTGATCACTTTGGTTGCACGTGGCTGTCTTGCTTGGTTCGTCACTACAGCCTTCAATGACACTCTCATATGCAAGGATTTAGTGTATGTTCACAAAACACTTGTGTTAGAAGTAAAATATATCAAGTCCACCCAACCCAAGTACTTAAGACAAAAATAAATACAAACATTGCAGAAGGAAAAGTTTTCGTTGAAATAAAATTGCAGTAATATATGTTTTCTCAACATTTAAATATTCAAGGCCGGCACAGCTTACTTTGACTGTTACTGACATAATTCAATTACTAAAAAAATTAATTTAATATGATGCTTGACAACCTGCATTCTCCGGCAACTAAAATGAATACTGGAAATAGAACTCTCATATAAGAAGACACACATACAACTAATATAATAGAAATTAATTTTAATGCTTAACTCTCCAAAGTCCTTGTTAGATACTGTAAAGAAAAGTGATTAAATTTATACAAAAATTTAATGCTTAACTTTCCAAAGTCCTTGTTAGATACTGTAAAGAAAAATGATTAAATTGATACAAAAATTATCTTATAGTTTATGTAATCCTACGTAGAGTAATAAAAGTGTAGAAATGTAAGTAAAAAGGAATAAAAATACTTAAAACTATTAAAAATGGAAGAAGTAAAATAATAAAAAGGTGGGGTTCTCCTTCAACACTGTTAAACCACTGTTCAGTCCGGGCATCCAGTACGGAAGTTTTCTCTATGCAGCCCCCTGCATGGGAGTCGAACCCACATATCTTAGCAGACCAGTGCATGCCCTGTCTCGGGGACGAACCTATAAACCTTACTCTCTGCCAAGGCCACCAAATGCATGAACAAACAATCAGTAACTCTTCCTAACCACCTGAACATTTACCTGGGTCATGGCCACGCGAGTCTCGTAATACAGACCACTAATTGGCCTGCCGGCCACACCTAGGGTGCTCTTAACACCTGTCCCTTCTCGTCCAGGATAATCCTATGCCCTAACACATGGTGCACGTCTACCCATACAGGCCACCACCATGTTGATGCCAATTCGAGGGGAGTTATCACCTTGGCATTCTGAACAGAGACTTCAGGGAAGACCATTAAAACAGTGACTTAATTTAAAAGATTGTGTGTGTAAAAATGAACATTTTAAATTAGTAATCTTAGAACTAGAAACTTGGAAAAATATAAATTATGTACTAAAGGACTTAACATTCTTGATATTAATAACCCTTAGGTAAACAGTTTTGAAATTCAAAATTCTTAAATTTAGGACTCAAGTAGAAATAAAGTGAGCCTTATGACTTGGTGAAAAAATTCCCAAAAATGTACATGCTACAATAAAAATTAATAGAAAAGGAGACTTCACTTAATCTAAAAATCTTATCTTAGTAAAAAAAAATCACTAAATAAATAACTCATCTGTCCTACCTTAGTAGCAACAAAAAAGTTAATAAAACCCTCGCTCAAGCTCTCTGCGTGTCTGTCAGGATCACCAAGAATGTACTAACCTTTTAGATAATCAAACCTTACCTAACAATACATAAATAAACTAAACACTGTACACTTAACTTTCCTAAATATCCATTGTACTCATTACGTACAAAAAAAATTCTCTGTCTGTTCTCTGTCTCTCTTTGTGACAGCAGTCCACTTCAGCTCTACATGCGAGCATGGCTCCATTACACAGTCTCATCATTTCCCCGACACGACAACCACCTCTTTTTTTACTGACAAAACATCTGGCGTGAACTAGACGTCCACCTATTTTTCTCAGACTGTTTGTCCTGCTACCATTCCAGGAGGAGCAAGCTAAGAGGCTACTTGAAATTTTAGAAATCCAAACAAGGCAAAATATATGAAAAAGTTACTTAGAAAATTTGCTTGAAATTAAATTTGTTTTAAAATGACTCCAAACACGATATAAATCAGATAAGTTTGACACGTAAAATGTAGTACTTTTATCTTGCTTTAATAGTTAACTTTAAATTTTGAATAAAATTTTAATGTTAATTTCTTTACTAGCATCACCAATTAATATGTTTAATCCCGCCGTACACATCCTTATACTTGGTTATGTTCGCCTACTTGAATTGGTATAAACGATAAAAAAAAAAGAGAAAAAAAATTTAAATTACTATATGATAAGTAAGAGACCAAGATGGGCTACGTGCCAGTGTACGTCACAGTTAGAATTCATTACATATAAAGGAATATTTACACAAACTTGTGTGTTGATGTTGAGGGATCGTGCTCTGGTGCTCCAGAATACTTACACTTAAAAAGGGATCAAACTTAGCGCTTACATTTTCTTTATTAAACACAATGTATCTAGCAAACCCAGGTGGTCATAATACTTCAATTTAAGTAAGCAAACATCTCCTCAACCCCGTCTATGTTGCGATACACTGAAAAACAACTTATGTTTGAAGAAATACTAGAACTCTTTAAAAGGCAGGGAAGCTTCAGTGGTCAGCTCTTAGAGGGCTCTCCAGACCAGCCCCAAAACTACAATTATTTGACACAGAATGATCAAATAACTAGGCTATTTAACCCTGAAACAGCACCACCCCTCCTATATCGCTAAATGCCATCCAGCGAAATACTGCCCAGGATTGGTACATCACCAGGGTGGCCATGCTGAAAGCGTCCCAATTTTACAACCAGTGTCACACTGGACGTTTCCAAAACCACAGATTGTCATGACGGGTCTGCAGCCCCGGACGTCTGTCGCAACACTCCGTCAGCAGTTTCCCGCTTTTGACGAAACTAGATGACTCAAGTCCTGAATTTCTTAGTTAAAGTTCTGTGCTGCTCGACTATGAAAATTTATACTCAAAAATTTAGTACTGTTACAGTCAGTGGCAGCTGGCTGTGTAGTGCAACAGTGCGATTGCAATGAGCATATCCTCGCCAAAAGGTATGTTTCCGTATTCGTCTGTGTGCCAACTCTGTTTTTCTGCCAGGAGAAAGTTTTATTGCTTATCAGCTAACACGTGCTAAAGCTCTTAGGGACTAAGCGCACAGGGGTTGACGTGCTGTGCAGTGCCAGGCAGTGCACCGGAGAAGACATCATAGCAGGTAAAAACAGCAAGGGTCACATCCCGACCCCCCCCCCTGCAACTTTCATGGAAATCTGTGCAGTAAAGATATCCGCTGCAACTGCCAAAACCATCCTAAAACAACCAAGCGGGTGGAAAGTTTTTAGGTGGCTTGACCTTGACCAGTTTCCGAACAACTTCTACTCTGCTATGTGTATTATCGGGGTTTTGCGTGAATTAGGCATGTGAAAAGTCTTTTTGCTTGTGTAATGAATTCAGTGGGTGCGCTGTTGTATTCACCGTTCGGGCGGAAATAATTTGCGGAAAAACTTGAAATCAAGAAGTTAGTTCGGCCAGTTTCTGAACGTAATTTAACGACAAGCTACAAAAATAAGAAAGACGAATTTAAACTTTACGTCAATAAGAAGATTTATGATGAAACTTCATGAATTTGCGGGTGTCGGGTAAGAAATGCACTACTTTGTTTTTCGTGTGTACTGTTCCGTGGAGAGCCCTTGTGGAATACGAAAAGTGTTAAAAGACTTAGGACACTTAAAAGAATATATTAAAAGACATTCTGAAAACAAAACAAATATCGCAAATGTACTTAATCTAGCAGATATTGGCACAGTCAACATAGCAATTCAGCTTGATACCGCTTATTGTTTATCGATACAAAAACATATTGAGCAGGTAGAAAAAAGAAACATTACGTTATATCAAAAATTATTGATTGCATTCAATTTTGCAGTGCTTTTGAACTGGCACTTAGAGGTCATGACGAATCGGAGACGTCAAATAACCCGGGAATTTTTAAAGGTCTAATTGATTTAATTGGTAGCGTAGACTCTGCCATCAAAAATCACGTTGAAAGTAGAAGTGTTTTTAAGGGTACTTCAAAAACCATTCAAAATTAATTGCTGGATTGTATGTTGGAGGTCTGTCTGGAAGAAATTAAACATGAAATAGATTCAGCTAGATATGTTGCACACAAATAAATATAAATTTTCAAAATTATTTTTATATCATGGCAAAAATTTAAGGAATATAATTCAAATTTATATATTCGTGTGAAAAATAAAAAAAAATTAATTCAACAGAAAATTATTATACTGTGAAATATACTTAAGAACCACTATTTTTTATTTTTAAAACTAAAATTTTCCCTGGCAGTTTCTAATTACGTTTTTAGCTTAGAAAACTGTGTGTGTACACTGTACTGTGTATTTAAGCTGGTGTTAAACACTTTTGCGTTTATGTCAAGCATTCAGAGAAAGGAAATTATTTTATTCGTACAAGGAAATTGATTAAGGTCGCAACTGTCAAGTAACCAGGTTGCTTGCTTTCCATCTTGGTGGTCCTTCACAAATCCTGGTTGGGTCGCCCCTGATTTTCGCATGTAGAAATATTACCAGAGTGATGGACGATGTTGCGTGGTGTCTGTGGTTTTTCTCGGGGATATTTCACATACCCCACGCCTATATTCTGTCACTGCTCCACACCCAAATCATTGGTGCCTTCCATCACATTTAAATACCATAACTGATATAAAAACTGTTTAGTGTGTAAGTGCAGTTGTAAGAGATTTAACAAGAATAGTTTTCAGTCTTTATTGTTCAAGGACAGTTTTCTGTCAATAAATATCTGCCGAATAGTTATTAAAGTTATTTAATTATAGCTTTGTAGTATATTAGTTATAATTTTTTTTTCACAGTATATTTTACCTATACATATATTTCAGTGATTAAAAGCAATATATTAATATTGTTAAGGGTCATTTGGGGGGAAATATCAATCTCGGGGAGACCATGGGTAGACTGTACTTATAATTATAAACTCCATGGAAGAACAGATGGACGACAACACGTAATTCCTTCACAAGGGGGCTCTCCACCACCTGGCCAATTATAAACTAACACAATCTCCAATAACACATGCATGGCGGGCCAGGATGCCATGCTCAGGGAGGGTTACTTACCTTATTCTCT
>PNEQ01078500.1:0-13327 GCA_003012365.1 Medauroidea extradentata | reverse complement strand
ACAATATTAGCAATTACACTTAATGACACAACAATGGGTTATGGCCCACACGTCACTAATAATGTGGAGTGTCACATGGGGTCTTGCACTGGTTTGCACTGTCATGAGTGCAGCTGCGGGCTGCACTGGTGTGTGTGTCAATATCTAGTTCAGCACCTACCTCAGGTTAGGCATGAAAACGGGTGCCTGTACGACGTCAGTAGTGAATGGTTCGGTTTACCAATAAGAAGTGAGCCTGTTATGAGATTTCAGTTTATTCTGGTAACATTTATTGGCAAAATGTTTACAGATATTGTTGACAGGTATACTTTGGCACTCTCATACACTATGAATTTTAAACCCAGCATGGATGTTAGAGTAACATTCTTAGAGAAGTAAATATAGTTGCTGCATAGAATTTAACTTTTTTAAAACATTTGGATTTTCTTGCAAAACAAAAGTTATATCAGGACCTAATACTTGCTGGATATATGCCAGAATGTCTTCAGTCTGATATAAACCTGTTGGTTCAGTAACCTCTTCAGTTATGTAATTTTTATGAACAGAAATTTGCACTTTCAACTGTCCGCATTAGGAACAGAGAAATAAGTTTAGTTATCTGACATTTCTACTAACTATGAACCTTTTAAATCAAGAGATGAAAAATGTATGGAGTGCAGCTTTGAACTCTTGCCTGTCAAGAGCAATCTTACAAAAATGACTGATGCGAAGTAGTGACTCTGTCCTGTTTTTCCTTCTAAGCCTTTTTTGACATCGCCTTTCACAAGACTGTGCAAATGTAAACAGTGTAAATATTTTCGTGTGTTTAAATCTTATGTGGAACATTCCAAGTACCCCTTCTAACTGAAGCCCACCATGTGCACCGCGCCATCTGTATGGAATTGGCTGAGGTGGCCAAACATCCACCGTATATCAGAACGCACATGGTGCCATATTTACCACGAGGTGGCGGTTTCCAGACGCTACCCATTTCACACAGTGTGGTGATAGTGTGTTATTTAGCCCACAAGAACGCCCATTACTTAGTAGGAATGTATTCCATTAAGTATAGTTAATGGATGGACGACATAATTCACATTTCTGCAAACATTGCTTATTTCTGTATTTCCAGTTAAATTTCGTTAACGAGGGTCACATTACCACATGGAGTTATTAATGATAGGTCAGGAGTAACCTTGTTTGCATTTAAAGTAATTTTAATTAAGTTTTGTCTTGTTTAACCTCAATCACCATAAAAACACCCCTGTGTTAGGTGACGAGAATAGACTCACCCAAGCATCCAATATTTACTGCACAGTTTCTATTTGTAATAATTTGTTAATTCTTTTAATTTAACCATTGTTAACTTTGCGAATGTATTTTTCATTTCATGATTTGTTAATGAAATATATGTTACTAACATTATGTTAAATATTGCTTAATTAAGTTTCTATGCAGTTGTGGAAAATACATCAAATTGAACATAATCTTTTCCCTGAGGTATTTTGGGACTCTAAACAGCCAAATTCTTTATTTGCAGTGCTTTAAGCTCTTGCCTAGTTAGTTTTGAATTTTGACGAGCGCTCCCAGTGCATTTGCACGATGGTGCAGCCAGTGAATGAATGGCCCAGAAGTTGGTGGTATGTGCCATGACGAGGCGGTCGACTCCATGTTGCTCCGAGATTCCAGGTGCCGAATATTCCTTGTGAGTGCTTTATTTCAGTGTTTCGGGTGGGGAGGGCCAAGATTGTCCTTACGTAAGTACAACGACATCGAGAATATTGTGCCTGTCGTCGGCCACATGATCCTGAGAAGATGGTGATGCTCTAATTTGTATTTTGAGTGCGTATTTTCGTGTGTTAAAATGGGTATTTATTTTAATACAGACCTGGCTCACATGCTCACAAGATGAAAAAAATAGTAACTGAGAAATGAATAGTATCTATTTTTTAAAACAAGTTTTAGTCAAGAGCAGAAGTTTACACTCATGGCTGGCCTAAATTTTTTTATATTAATATTTACTGGTAGTAAAATTTTAATTTTTACTTAATATTTTAAAAGAAATTATTTTAGAAAGTATGTATTGTAATAACTAGAAATAAAAAAATCAACTATTAAGAAAATTAAAAAATATTATTAATGTAAACATCAGCAGCCATTAAGGCCGATTAACAACGAAGTTAACTTGGAGATTCTTACGTTACATCTACATTACAGCTGAGTTGAGATATAGGTCATGCTGCAGTGATATCACATTGAATTATCGGCGATGCAACGGTAAATGGCAAAGGTCGAAGTTGAATCAACTTCAACATAATGTAAATGTAAAGTTAAGAACAGCCAATCAGAAGCGGAGTTGTTATATTGTTGGCTATTGCCTACGAGATTTTATCGCACCAAAACTAACGTTTTACAGACATTTCTCGTAGTCGTAACCTCAAACTGTGTGCTGCTCGCTCGTGCATGTACAAGAGTGTATGAAAAGAAGTAAATTTGTCATAGTTGTGTTCTGAAGTGTAGTGAAAGCAAACTGCTCGTTATAGTAATTTTAAGTAAATAATATTTTTAATTCCTCGTAAGATTTGTTACTCGTGTGACATGGTATTTGCGAGTGCATTGCCTAACACATGTGTGGCTATGGTTGTCTAGTGAGTCGTTATCATATATTTATAAAAAATTTTGAGCTAATGTGTTGCTAAAACATTCGTTCAAGGACTCTACAATCAATTTAACTAAATGGTTTTGCAAGTTCGCTGTTCACTGAGGTAGGTGGTGTGATATGTGTAGACAGCAAACATATGATGTGTGCCACGGACGCCCGTTTGTCCGTTGTGCTACAGTGGTTCAGACGGCCGTAGACACGTGACCGCCTCCTTTACCACGGACGCTCTATCAGCCAGGCTTCACGTCTCTGGGGACGTGAATACCCTGCCCCGTGCCTATGGAGCTTCACCACCAGCCTCAAGGTAGCAATTTTGAATGCCTGGCCAGCCATCATCTTCGTAGTAAGTGTTAATTTAATGGGAATTGCAGGGCAAGTTGTGGTAATGTTTGTGACGTGCGGGCTTAACGCACCGCTACATAAACATGTGACAAATTGGTGAACACGAAAACTGATCCATGCTAAATTCAGGCAAACTGATATCATTTGTAGACTCTACAGATTTTCTAGAGACCTACAGACATCATAAGAATAAACATTCTTCATTTTAAATTTTCTATGAGTGAGTGATGTTTTTGATTAGGGCAGTAGGACGTTATGCCAAAGCCCACCAAAATCGTCATAGTATTATTTTGTTACGTCTTACAAAATAATACTTAAGTAGACTTTCAGTCACATTTACAATGTCTACAATTTAATTACTTTTTCAAATATTGCTTTTCTATTATTCGTTATTGCTCTTCTGTGTATTGTTGCGTTTTTAAGTGTAATTCTGAACACACCCTATACAGACTGGCAGTTATTAACTAAGGGCAGACGAGTATTAATAATTGTTTTTGTAATTTTGGATGATATTCTGTAATGAGTTTTTACTTTAGTTTAGCTTGTAAGAGCTTAACCACCATGTCTGGCGGGAACGCGGGCTACCGTGTCCCCCCTCCAGACGCCATGTCAGGAGTCTTCGCCTGATCACCGGAGCGTTAAGTCGCGCGTGGAGGACGTTCCCGTCTCCCTGAGGCCCAATCTATTAGGATCAAGTCATTTTAGTTTTCAATAGCTTATCAGTAACGTACCGGAACCTTTTTCTTTTCTTGCATGGCCTCAGGGATTGACAAGCGGTCGGGGAGAGCTTTTTCAGCACCCGTTTAAGGATTTCACGTATTTTTCCATTGTTGGCTTCGCGCCACTTTCACCGCTTACGAGTGCTACGGGCGAGAACAGTAGCGTGGTACATGGTGGTCAGCTCTAGGACGAGTGACCACAATAAACCGTACCATATGAGTCATCTGTATCTCCAACATTCATTTCAGTAGTGGTAGTGGGTGTCTCTCAACAGCACACGCCGAGGACGCTGTAGCAGCTTCGAGGGACGACGCTACTTTCTACACACGCCGTCGGAGTCAGGACAGGAAGACCCATGGTCGCCGACCCACTCACTCACACCAACAGGTAAAAGCCGAGCACCTTTATACTGTGACATCTCACCTGACACGACCCAGAGGCGTCACATATTATTAAAATATCAAACAAGTGTCTCACCAGTCTCACGAAAGACGTTAAACTAACAGTTTATCCCTCCCATTTCATGAAATAAATAGAATCCCAACAGAATTTATCTTAAATAAAGCATGTGTTATGTGAGAATAAAAAAAACGAGTTGGTAAGAAAGGCGTAATGTTACAACTAGGAGGGTAATTTATTACACATTTTCAACACGTAACTGAAACAGGTACTTGCGAATCATTTTCGTTATTAGTTTACGTTACCACTTGTATATGTAAATATTTTGCGACTCAAATAACATCGTTAAATTTAAATATTGTAATGATCGTCAGTAGTCTTGCAGCATTAATAATATAGCCTTGTACCTCGACTTAATTCCTTAACTTCAATGTGAAACATCAGTCAAATCCGTGGTAATTTTTCTGTAAAGTTAACGCAAAGGTATGACGTGTGCCGCGGACGCCCGTTTATCCGCTGGGCTACAGTGGTTCAGACGGCCGTAGACACGTGACCGCCTCCTTCACCACGGACGCTCCATCAGCCAGGCTTCACGTCTCTGGGGACGTGAATGCCCTGCCCCGTGCCTATGGAGCTTCACCACCAGCCTCAAGGTAGCAATTTCAAGCTACGATTTTGAATGCCTGGCCAGCCATCATCTTCGTAGTAAGTGTTAATTTAATGGGAATAGCAGGGCAAGTTGTGGTAATGTTTGTGACGTGCGGGCTTAACGCGCCGCTACATAAACACGTGACAAAGTGGTGAACACGAAAACTGATCCATGCTAAATTCAGGCAAACTGATATCATTTGTAGACTCTACAGATTTTCTAGAGACCTACAGGCACCATGAGAATAAACGTTCTTGTTTTTAATTTTTCTGTCAGTGTGTGATGTTTTTGATTAGGGCAGTAGGACGCTATGCCAAAACCCACCAAAATCGTCGTCGTATTATTTTGTTACGTCTTACAAAATAATACTTAAGTAGACTTTCAGTCACATTTACAATGTCTACAATTTAATTACTTTTTCAAATATTGCTTTTACATTATTCGTTATTGCTCTTCTGTGTATTGTTGCGTTTTTAAGTGTAATTATGAACACGCTCTATACAGACTGGCAGTTATTAACTAAGGGCAGACGAGTATTAATAATTGTTTTTGTAATTTTGGATGATATTCTGTAATGAGTTTTACTTTAGTTTAGCTTGTAAGAGCTTAACCACCAAGTCTGGCGGGAACGCAGGCTACCGTGTCCTCCCTCCAGACGCCATGTCAGTAGTCTTCGCCTGATCACCGGAGCGTTAAGTCGCGCGTGGAGGGCGTTCCCGTCTCCCTGAGGCCCAATCTATTGGGATCAAGTCATTTTAGTTTTCAATAGTTTATCAGTAACGGACCGGAACCTTTTTCTTTTCTTGCATGGCCTCAGGGATTGACACGCGGTCGGGGAGAGCTTTTTCAGCACGCGTTTAAGGATTTCACGTAATTTTCCATTGTTGGCCTCGCGCCACTTTAACCGCTTACGCCAGTGCTGCGGGCGAGAACAGTAGCGTGGTACATGGTGATCAGCTCTAGGACGAGTGACCACAATAAACCGTACCTTAAGAGTCATCTGTATTTCCAACTTTCATTTCAATAGTGGTAGTGGATGTCTCTCAACAGCATACGCCGAGGACGCTGCAGCAGCTTCAAAGGAACGACGCTACTCTCTACAAACACCGTCGGAGTCAGGACAGGAAGGCCCATGGTCGCCGACCCACTCCCCCACATCAACAGGTAAAAGCCGGGCAACTTTATACTGTGACATCCCACCTGACACGACCCAGAGGCGTCAGGTAACGTAAGGAAGTCCACGTTAACTTCATTATGATTCGGCCTTTATGGTTTTACTGTTTTAAACCTGCAGTATTACCGAACAAAACCGCAAATAAATTGGCCATGATGAGTAAGTTTTAAAAAAATTACTGTACGAGTTGTCTTTGTGAGATTTATTTTTGCAGAAAACCTCACAATCTCTTTGTTGTTTCAAATAAACTCACCACTAGTGCTCTCCAATATGGCAAGAAATAAAATATTTTATATGAATAGTTGAGTTCCATTTGAGTTAAAGTACTATTCTCACTTTCACTATCTGTGCTGTACATTGGTTTATTAAAATACTAAGGATGTAACTAAATTTTTCATTCCATTTCTTACATTTCATTTTTTTTTACGAATTTAATTTAATCTGGAATTATTTGGAAGATAATCGGTATAAACTAAAGGCCGAATCAGAATGAAGTTAACATGGACCTCCTTACATTACCTTTGCGTTAACTTTGGAGAAAAATTTACCGCGGATTTGACCGATGTTTCACAGTGAAGTTAAGGAATTAAGTTGAGGTACAAGGCTATGTTATTAATGCTGCAAACTACTGACGATCATTACAATATTTAAATTTAACGATGTTATTTGAGTCGTAAAATATTTACATATACAAGTGGTAATGTAAATTAATAACGAAAATGATTCGCAATTACCTGTTTCAGTTACGTGTTGAAAATGTGTAATAAATTACCCTCCTAGTTGTAACATTACACCTTTCCTTCCAAATCGTTTTTTTTTTATTCCCACATTACACATGCTTTATTTAAGAGTGATTCTGTTAGGATTCTACTTATTTCATGAAATGGGAGGGCTAAACTGTTTGTTTAACGTCTTTCGTGAGACTGGTGAGACACTTGTTTGATATTTTAACAATGTTTGCTGTCTACACATATCACACCACCTACCTCAGTGAACAGCAAACTTGCAAACCATTTAGTTAAATTGATTGTAGAGTCCTTGAAAGAATGTTTTAGCAACCCATTAGCTCAAAATTATTTATGAGTATATGATAATGACTAACTAGACAACTGACGTGTGCTCAACAGCCCACGCGTGCATCGCGACTGTTCGTCAACACACACCAGCATCATGGGCAGTATTCACGACAACGACTCACGGTATTCGGAAGGCACCCCGCATCTGCCCTGTACAGAAGGGACCAACGGAGCGCTCAAGTTAATACGGCCACGTGGTTAGCAAGCAAACACAAAAGAAAGTGCAAATATTTAAAGTAAAACAACAAAGTAACACCCCTGCAACACACCCCAACGCCAGGTAAATAAAGGACATTGATCATTACGACAAGCATTACACCGTCGCTGATCACAACGTGCATAAATGCCGGGACGAATGTTGCCTGAAACAGACAGTGCGGGAGTTGCTAGGGCAAAGTAAGTATGGAGAGGCAGTCTCCATATTTTTAGTAAATTATCGAGCACCCACAACTAAAGCAACCAAATTTATTACGTAAAGTGTTTCAAAATTGTTCAACGACGTTGGACCGCTGAGAGCGGCCCAGACCGACAACCTATCAACTACAAAGACCGTTCAACGTGCCGGCAACTTTTTATACTTAAAATAAGAATAGTGATTAATGTGTTATATCAAAGTGTTCTACCTGTGTTAGAATGATAAACAGTGCCAGCTCGGACTTAGAAAGACAGCTTAACAAGCCAACCGGAGTGGAAGGCACAAGTAAATTAATTTCCCTATGTAACTTTATTTATGCAATTTCAGCAAACCCAATTATGTTAACATCTCCAAGGGCTCAATTGTGTCTCACGTAAATTTTAGTGTCTTTTTATGTATACAACTTCAACACAACATGCTTAAAGCAGCCACGCGAATAGTTTTGGTGGGCGCTCTCCGCTACTAGAGGGAGTGGGCACCATTGCTCGGTAGTCTTGTCTCGGGCGTGTAGGAGGTCGGCCACGTGTATGCGGCTCCTGGACCATCACTGTATCTTGTCGTATCATGTAGCTGCAATAGTGATTTTTTCTAGTATTTTCAGGAACTTAGTAACGTAAGAGTAATTTAATCGTCCAGGAGTAGAGCCACCTCCATCCCTGCAAGCTCATGCGCCCAGGGGTTTATCTTTTCAACGTAACTACACCATCGCGTAACTAGTGTCCGCGTTTACAGTGTTAGCCACCCACCGGCTATAGACGTGGGGACCGCTTAAGGCACGTACATGCGATATACATTGTGCCAATAATAACACAATAAACCAGTGGTGAAACCTATTCATGCGGGTAAGTTATTTGGCCACGGCCACTTCATGGTCCTTCGGGAGCTGGTCCTACCAACCAGTCGCTTTCCAGCCTCACAACAACATACATCTCGACGTGGAGGATACAGAGGGGACTCGCAACACGGGCGGTAGACCCACGACCGTCACCAGCAGCAGCCGGCACCCTCCAGGGCGTAAGTACGACGCTCTCACCCCCTCTGCCCTCACCCTCAACACGTCACAACCATAGCCACACATGTGTTAGGCAATGCACTCACAAATACCATGTTACACGAGTAACAAATCTTACGAGGAATTAAAAATATTATTTACTTAAAATAACTATAACGAACATTTTGCTTTCACTACACTTCAGAACACAACTATGACAAATTTACTTCTTTTCATACACTCTTTTACAAATTTACTTCTTTTCATACACTCTTTTACATGCACGAGCAAGCAGCACACAGTTTGAGGTTACGAGAAACGTCTGTAAAATGTTAGTTTAGGCGCGATAAAATTTCGTAGGCAATAGCCAACAAAAGAACAACTCCGCTTCTGATTGGCTGTTCTTAACTTTACCTTTACATTATGTTGAAGTTCATTCAACTTCGACATTTGTAAGTTACCGTTGCGTCGCCGATAATTCAATGTGAAAACACTGCAGCGTGACCTGTATCTCAACTCAGCTGTAACGTAAAAGTGACGTAAGAATCTCCATGTTAACTTAATTGGGAATCGGCCTTAATCGATATAGTCTCCAACCGAAACCAAAGTAATCGACTAGTTAAAATCGATTATTCTAGTTGAACTACTCTATTAATGTACTAATTGATTCATGACCGAACATCCCTACTTCTACCATTCGGGCAGTGCATCAAAGACCTCTCTTCTCGGTCTTGTTCCTGTTGGCCAGACTTGGATTCACAAGGGGGTCTAGCTAGCGGACTATAGGGGTGGTAAAACTAGAGGGGTGGCAAATATTCAGGGGAAAAAGTCTAACCAGTAAGAAAATTATTGGAGGTTAACATTTTTTTTTCAGTTACTTATTCCAAAATTCGAACATTATTAATTGTTAAAATATATGTTGTGGTGTATGTGTAAAATGCAGGATATAAACAACTATCTTCATATGTCCTATCACTTAGTAGTTAGACAATGTGCTGCTCATGAAGGAAGTAGTAAGGTGAAACTGTCCGACGATCGAAACCCGACCCAACCATTTGTGTGTATGACACTCGCACAGGGACATCTCACACACACCACTCTTTGGGTTGTACTAATGTCGCATATTTCCTTTCAAAGCATTTGTAGACAGGTAAAAAGAAGAAATACACGTGATTTCACGTGCAGATTTGCTAATGGAACTTTATGTTCTCTCTGTTTTGGTAGCAGTATAACACTACATATTACCAAAATGCCATACTATACGCCACTCTCTCGACGCGCTTCGTCTTCGGACTTACGCACTTACCACGGCCGTAGAAGAACAGGTCTGGACCACGGTCGTAGAAGATCAGGTCTGGACACTCGCCTATCTACCAACATATTTTGCTTCATCCCCTTGTTGTTTGGCTGACGTTCGTAAAATTACCGAGAATGTCGTATTTTTTGGCGCTGTAATACGGGCGGTCGGACTCAAACTCCGCTCACTTTTTTCTATTGTTAAATTTATAAAGTAAATGGAGATTGCTGGAGCGTTTTCTTAAATTTGTGAGCGAAGAAAGTATTTTATAAATTGATGAAAAACACGTTTTGATAAATTGTTTATCTTAGTGGAAAGGAAGTGGGCGGAGTTTGAGTCTGACCGCCCAGATTGCAGCGCCAAAAATGTATAGCATTGTCGGTGACTTGGTGAACTGCAGCCAAACAACAAGGGGGTTAAGTTTCCAGACGAGTGTCCAGACCTTTTCTTCTACGGCATGGTCGGGACACTCGTCTGGAAATTTGGCCTCCTTGTTTGGCTGTAGTTCACCAAGTTACCGAGAGTGTTTTGATTTTTTGGCGCTGCAATCAGGGTGGTCAGGCTCAAACTCCGCCCACTTCTCTCCCACTTTTTTCCAGTGTTTACATTATAAAGATAAACAATTTATCAAAATGTGTTTTTTTAATCAATTAATGAAATACTTCCTTCACTCAAAAATCCTAAAGCATAGTTCAAGAAATCTATATTTACTTTACAAAAAAAAAGTGGGCGGAGTGTAAGCCCGACCGCCCTGGTTGCAGCGCCAAAAACGCACAACACTCTCGGTAACTTGGTGAACTGCAGCCGAACAACAAGGGAGTCAAGCAAAATACATTGGTAGATAGAGGAATGTCCAAACCTGTACTTCTACGACAGTGGCCCTTACTACTACACAGGAAGTTGAGGCAAATATTGTACAAGGAAAATATAGGAAACGCATAAGAAAAACATGAGACATTTTATTTGGTTCCAGCACACACCGACAGGAGAGCTGTTCCTTCTGCAGTAGCAAGTTGCTCTATGGACAGTTCAAGTTATATATGTATGTTATGTATAAATTGAAATGTAATCATGAATTTAGAATAAGGCATACTTTGTTTGATATTATTTTCATAAGTTAAAATTAAAAAAAAACCCTTTCTCATACCATTAACCTAAGTGAAATTCAGTCTGTAAATTTATAAACACCATAGAAAATAGACATACGAATTTGAATTTTGCTAGTGTTTCCAGCACACACCGTCGGTAACACATCTCACGCTTTTACAATGCTAAAAAGCTGGAGTTTCCCCAAGGTCTCTAAACTACCAGGTCGTCTCATAGCGGCAAGTTTAAGATTGGGACTTTCAGGTATTTCCGTGAGATGACGTAGGCTAGAGATCATGGTCATAGAGGAACAGGTCTGGACACTTGAGGTAAAATGACTGATTGGCGCCACTGGCCATCTGGTCTTGTTTTAAAATTGTGTAAGTGGAACTACGAGTAACTTCATGTCAGAGCCACTAGGAAAACTGGTAGTACGATGCAACATTGCATTGTTAAAACAAAACTTCATTACCAGTGGCACTTTCGGTCATAAATCGGTCAACTCAATAGCATTGTTGGATAGGCTAGTGTCAAGACAACGGTCTTAGGTCAAGACCACCGTTCTATGCAGGTAGAGGTCTTGACACTGAGGAATAAAATGTGACTCCCTTCTTGTCGCCGAGCACTAGTAGTAATTTGGTGGAAGATATGTCTTGTTTTCATATTTGACTTAGCTTAAAATGTGAAGTTAGTAAGGGAATGGCGAGTATTATATCGAAGAACAAAATGGGAGCATAATTTTGTATTGGAACACATTTTTTTCCAACCAAAAAATCTAGTTTTTCAATCTTTTATATATATATATGCACATTGCAACTATTCTAAAATTTTGTAGGGCATGAAATTATAGTTATTGTTCGAATGTGTTCACTAGAACAATAATACATAGTATATTTTTTCATACTACTTTTATAAACAGTTCCACACATGCCAATGCATTTATGTATATCAACTTACCTTATTAACATTATTTTATATAAATTATTGCAAAAATTGAAAAAAAAAAAAAAAACGGGAGATTTAAACAAGACAAATCTTCCACCAAATTACTACTGGCTCTCGGCGACAAAAAGGGGGTCACTTTCTCTTTCTGGAGA
Organism: Medauroidea extradentata; assembly: GCA_003012365.1. Lineage (NCBI taxonomy): Eukaryota > Metazoa > Arthropoda > Insecta > Phasmatodea > Phasmatidae > Medauroidea > Medauroidea extradentata. The sequence goes on along the minus strand of PNEQ01078500.1, from coordinate 1,440 downwards.
GCATAGGCAGTGTCAAGACCTCTTCCTCTTAGACCGTGGTCAAGACCACAAGGGTAGCATAAGGTCTGAATGTTGGCGAGGGGAGTGAAGCCACGAGGGGGGAGAGGTACATACCAAATTTGCCAGCCGCCATACTGATTTAACCTCAAAAGTTCACATCAGACTGGTATTTTTTATGGTAAATTAATGTATTATGCTCGTTAATTTATGTTTTAGGTTGAAAACTCTACATTTTAGCCCTGTTTACACACCTCCTAACTAAAATTTTGTCAATTTTTTAATTAGTCGGCCATATTGGTACCAACCACGTCAAGCGTTTGTTTGGTTACAATTCCCGGCGACATGCTCCATCTGGACCCTTCTAACATCTTTGGTCAAGACCATGGAGGTATTAGTCAATGGAGTGGTATCTGCCGTACATTTCAATGGTAATCGTATGAAGCCGATCATTTTCGAACATTTTCGAACTGTGCATACGCAGGACGTCATTTTTCATGAGTTGCTTTATTTGGGGGGGGGGGGGGAACAATAGCAGAAAGCAATGTAATTATGTAATTTTTTTTTACAAAAATTTGTGTAAATTCTCTATTTGAATCGTACACAACAGTTAACAATTGCTTCAGAAATAATAAAAATAAAAAAAAACAACCGAATTAGCTCTCACTGTGTGTATGTACTTTATAAACTTGATGAATTTAAATAAAAGTTTCTTACCTGTACAAAGATTATCCTCCGCAACGATCAAATCTGTTTGTAATGCCAAGAGCTGCACAAACTTTCACCATAATGTGTAGTTAACAAAAAACTAAAACGTTTTCATTCATCTCAATGCTTTGTTTACATGTTTTTGCCACCACTAGCTCTATCCTTGTCTTTAAATGTCGTCTGTTGGCTGGCTTCAAATTTGCTCAAAGGCTATATTAGTCTATGGAGTGGAAGCCTTTGAGCAAATTTGAAGCCAGCCAACAGACGATGTTTAAAGACAAGGCTAGAACTAGTGGTGGCAAAAACATGTCAATATAGCATTGAGCTGAATGAGAACGTTTTAGTTTTTTGTTAACAACACATTATGGTGAAAGTTTGTGCATCTCTTGGCCTTACAAACAGATTCGATCGTTGCGGAGGATAATCTTTGCACAGATAAGAAACTTTTATTTAAATTTGACGCGAGCGGGGGTTGGTGATTAGATAGTGAATTGCCCGGTGCGCCAGCCCGTTATTGGAGAACGGGCACTCAGTCGGTAGATTCTCCTCTCGCAGGGCCGCGTGGCCGACGGCCGTGGCGTTACTTACGTGATCACCCCACTCGACGTCTGATTGGTTGTTGCGCAGAGGAATCTTATGGCGTTCCTCACGCCCGTAGCACATAAGAAAGCACTAAAAGAAAATTACACCCTACGCAATGCACTGAGGAGTGTGGGTTAGAGGGTCCCACGCCCT
>PNEQ01078499.1:0-13327 GCA_003012365.1 Medauroidea extradentata | reverse complement strand
AATGTGCTCAATGATATAAAGCCCCAAAAATAAGTTGTGTACCGTACATGCATGTAAGATAAAACGTACACAGTCAAAGTATGAACACTGTCCCATTCTTTCAGAAACTGTGTAAATGTATAATGTCAAACTATGTACTTATTCACCTAATAATACAACTAGTGCTTAACAATAACCTAAGCTTGCTTTCAGGGCCTGTTAGTTGTAGGTTCGCAGAGCTGTGTGGGAATGTAATTGCTTTTCTAATGAAACTATCACATGAACATTACAGAGGTAGGCCTAATCAGAACCACTAAAAAAATTTATACTGTGGTGTTGTCAAACCAGACAGACTGTAATTCTTAATGTTTCTCTATTATTATTTCTGTATGAAATATACAGTATATTAAGAGCTAAGACAGTTTCATTATTTTTTTTTTCAGCAAAAGCAGTTTGAATTCCAACCTAAACACAAAAATTCTTAGAAAACCCAAGAAAAACTCATAAAAATGTACAGTGATACTCCAAACTGTTTGTACATTCTATAATCACATATTAATCAATAGGCCTACATTCTTACTTACATATAGGCCTATGTTAAGATTGAAATACAATAGTTTCCCACATAAAACGTTTTAAGTGTACTATACAATTTTTTCTCAAATGAATGTATCAATGAAAGATTTCTCAAGAACAACACAGTATTCGTGATTTTAGTTCTGCAAAATACTGTCGAATATAAGCCCTGATATTTTTACTGTAGCAACCTTTACATCCATGCAAAACCTACGCAGAAGAATAAACGAGAGTACAACATACAGGTCCCACAAGCAGGTTAGGTTATGATACACTAGTCTAATTATTTGACTTGGCAATGTAGACTTACGACATTATACACTCATACATGTACTGAAACAACTTAACAGTTTTCATACCTCAACTGCATGCGATATATCCTTTATATTTGCATCAACAGGTCATCAAACACAACGTTTTTAGGGCCGTGTACCATGAATCGTACACGGCTAGACGCGAGGCGTTTTCACCCTTTTAAATCAGTTTTCTTTCGTTGCCGAAGAATTCCACTACAGTACACAGTTTTACAGTGCTTCCACCTGTCATTTTCACAAACTGTAAGTCCGTATTACGTATAAATCTAACGACTTCAATAACATTATAGACCGCCATTACTCGCTACTTCACTTGAACGAAACTGTGACGTAGTACGTACGTATTTAACCTCCAGCCAACTACATAACCACTGCTTCATCTGCCAGTTAAGATAGCCACAGGTTAAAGTGTCAGTCACACGTTAGCCAGAGGTGGTAAAACCAAATTTTCGATTTAACCTCCAGCTAAGACTGACTTGAAGTTTAGCCGAAGGTGGTAAAACCGGCCCTAAGTTATTAGAGTCGTTAACCAATAGGAGGTAGAAGAATGTGCGTTAAAAGTAGTCCCACTCAAACGTTATGATTAGAGATGGTGGTTAGGGATGATAATTTATCGAGGGAAAACTTGACTCTTTGCTGGGTTTCAACGCACGTTAAGCTTATGAAATGATTACTGGCTTTCACTTGTACGTACAGCTATTGCCCTATTTAACTGAGCCAATTAGAATTCCGCTATTGTAATACTTGATGTATATTATTGGTCTGCAGACAGCTATGTTGTGTCAAGACGAATATCACCCAATTATACGTGTCTTTACAGGGGTATGTTGGCACAAAATATTTTCGCGATATACCATCATCTCTAGTTATGATAAGAGATGTTAGTTTATCGCGGGAAAACGTGGCTGTTTGCTGGGCTTAAACGCATATTCTGCAGTTTACGAGAAGGTAACTGGCTTTCGCTTGTACGTAGAGCTGTTGCCCTACTTGACTGAGCCAATAAGAATTCCGCTATTTAAATATTTGGTGCCTATCACTAGTCTGCAGACAGCTACGTTTTGTCAGACGTATATATCACCCAATCACATGTTTATGTCACAAGGAACTACAATGTTTTAAAGGTATGTTGGTACAAAAGATTTTCGCGATATACCATAATCTCTAGTTATGAAATACGTAGTGACGTCTCATTCGACCATGTTTTTTTCGTGACGTAAACGAGTTGTTACAAAATGAATTTTTTGTATGTCGTTATTGTATTTGGTGGCTGTAGTCAGAGGTGGGCACTTTAAACTGAAACTTGTAATGTGGTTAGGTTAAGAGTGCATAGCAACTAAATTGCATACACATAGATATAAACATTATCTACAGATAACATTTGCAAAGTACGCAGGTTAAGACTGGACGTAGTGTGTTAATGTTACGTAGTAATAATACCTGGGACACTTTTGAAACATTTTTATTTTCCATTAACGTAAATCGTAGGTAAATATTACTTATACGTCATGTGGCTGTTTACTATTTATAATTATTCGCAAGTTAATTTCAGTATTAAGGTTACCATATATGAAAAAAATAATAATTATTATAATTTTGTAATGTCCCAAATTTACCCCACGTGTCCAAAGTAACCCACGCTTACGACATCAACAATCTTTGCAGAGGTACTCCGAAAATCGACTATAATATTTATTTTTTCAAACACAGTTTCAATAACCTCCTGATATTAAGCAACTTTGACCAATTACGTCTCTTGCAGAAAGGTATGTATTACTTTTAGAACATGACGAAGAAAATAATAAATGTATTTTTTTTTAATATTATTAATTACACATTATCAGTGACAATAAAATTCTCCACAATATCAATTATTGAAACGTATTCAAAAATTAATTTTTTTTTGAAAGTCACATTAGGCCTATAAGAAAACATTTCTTTGTTATGCAGGATTATAAATAGTATTCAATAAAAACTTAACTTGTTTAGTATAAACTTTACTTTTCTAATATCCTTGCAACGAGTATGCAAGACATCTGTGACCTGCTATCTTGTTTATACTTTTATAACTATATTAATTTTTTAACGCCTAAACGAGAGCAGATATCAGAAATCTGTCTGCCAGTTTTGATTTAAAATCGTCTTCTCCACGTTGCCTGATTTTTTAAAGGCAGTAAATGATAAAGTTTTAGCTAATTATGTAATTAACACAGTTTTGGTTAATTTACTTTTTAGCTGAAACCATATTATTATTTTATTATTTTTAAATGAAGTATTACGGCAAGAACAATTTTGTACGACACTGCCAACCAGATTTCTGATATCTGCTTCCGTTTAAGCTCAAAAAATTTATCATCACTTAAACAGTATAAACAACAGATTATTAAAACTACGAGAACTCCACAGCAAAATTTTCATTCCCACATTTTCATTAATAAGTGAAATGAACAGAAATTATACACTATAAATTAATCGACCATGAAATCATTTTGTAGGTTTTTTACCAGAACACTGTTAAGATTTCAAATAATGGTTTATTTTTCCAGGTACATTCACTTAATGAGAGATATAAACACACAAAAGAAATTTTAAGTCACCAAAGAGCTGGCAGTAGGGAGCATTTAAGAGGGAGTGATAGTCACCATCATGAGTTTTCGTATTTTGTACCATAACTTATCTTCTTGCTAAATTCATGGAAATGTAACTACACTGCAGGATAGAATACATATTGATAAAATTTTAGATACCATAAATCTTCATTTTTCATTAATGTTGTTACAGATAGAACAGCAGTTAAGAAAGTTATAAGAATTTTCTAACTGCAATTCGATCTGTAACAACAGTAACGACAAAAGGATATTTACGGTGTCTAAAATTCTATCAGTACGTATAATATTCCAAAAATTTACCCAGAAATAAAGTTATGGCATAAATCACAAAAATTCAAGACGGTGACTGTCAATTGAGCTTTCACATCCATGTTAAACCGACTTCTTTATTTTGTAGGGGGTAGGGTGGGTGGGTTATATGCGTGAAATATATAAAACTACAAACGTAGGATTATGTACCCGAATTAGTTGTTATAATTCTCCAGCTGTATGAAATAACGTAGCGGAAAATAATAATGAATTACTTCGTGATTAATGCATAATTAAGTTAAATATTCTATGTCGATAAATAGTAACTTCTAGCCCAGTTTTTTTTTTATTTTGCACGGTGGCACTGACTTACATGAGTTGTTTACGGAAAGTAACTTTGCTAGAGTAAGCTAGGTAAACTCGGTCACATGACCGGTTGAAAAAGGTTATCATTGAGTTCACAAAATGTCACCTCGGTTAATTTTTAGGACGCAAGCGAACTGTCGCTCTAATCATATTTAACTACTCGAGTTAAAATCTCATATTATCCTCAATATTCTTTTTTTTCTGAAACTGCTATGTCATATTTAACTAACTTATATAACCAAACATTTTTAACTGAACTATAACATTTTCGGCGGGTTGAGGGACGACTAATATTCACACTGTGGAAGTACATTATTTTACTTTATAACTACTCAGGGAAATGTTATACAGTTGTGACTAAATACATTAAACTAATTACGTAATTACTAAACCTTGTTCACTCTAAAAGCATAAAAATGCCGTTAATTATATAAAATATCACCATTATACTAACGAAAAGTATTTAAGTCAACCACGAGGATAATCGTGCTGAAACAATACGTCACATACGAAAAATGATTGGACGTGAACGAATAGTTTGTAATCAAAAACGCATGTTTTCACGAGATTTAAATTTACCAAGTAATTAAAACGCATTATACATACATACACTATTTTCGTTTTTTTTTTTAAATCTTTATTCGTTTAACTTTAAGATGTTTTATTAGAATTATAATAAATCGCTATACATGGACTTAACACTGATTGCATCTGAGAAATTAAACAACTAAATTAGGTTAACATAAAATTAATACGTACAAAAAATCATATATTCTGGTTATAAACATTCAATGACGAACTTATTCCAGGGCCTTACTGCCAATAAGAGCATCGTAGGCACTGTCTAGTGTAGTGTCTATCTACACCCCTCCTTTTGGCTAGAAGCACACAGCAAAATATTCAGAATTTGGTTTCGTATTTATCGAATTTTTTTTTTAGTCGTATGTAATATCTTATACATAAGAATTTCAGCCTACTTTCCGAAGAAAAAAAAATAACTGTGTCATTTTCTAGCGTATGTCTGTATGTGTGTCTTCAACGTCACCAGACTTCTAAGAATTTTGTCTAACAAGTAGGCCTACTTATTTTAAAATAGTACTCTTAAATATAAATAAATAAATAAATATATATATATAATATATATACATTTGTATTCTGTGTGTACTTTTACTTCTAAGTGGTATCTCGAGAACCATATGACCGATTTAAAAAGATTATGTATTTATAACGTTCATTATCAAATAATTTGACTGTTGAAGTCTCATACACACGGACTACTTACTAGCTACTGCTCGCAGTTTCTTCACCTGCCTATCATGTATACTTTCTAGACTTTATATGGAGTACGATACTCCTAAGCATTTAAATTTTTCTTTGGACGAGGAATAGGGAAACATCCTAGAAAAAGTTTTTAATATTTATTTCATTCTTTTGAATTATTTCGGCACTTAATGGAGCCAGGCAAAGCAATAGCTCCGTGAACATTATAATTTTCGAATTATTCAGCTTTAAAAATGCCATATTTTCAAACGCCGCCTCAAACTTTGAAAATGCGTTCTCATTGGCTAATACATTTGAGACGTAGTATTACTTGTTTTGGTTAGCCACCGCACGCCAGGCACTATTGTGTGTATTGGAATTTTTCAACGACTTAATTAACTAATCAAATTTAGCGGACCCGGTTACGCAAAATTTACCTCGGGGAATTCGCCCATTGTTTGGGCATGCGTGGTTGTAGGTTTGGTAGCCAACAACGAAGATTTATTTCACTTGAGTTGATTTTAAAGGAGTGAAGACAGCAATGTATTAGTAGGCCTAGTTCTCACACATTGCGATGTTTTAGTTATAGGTTTAAGTTTATGTTAATTTAATTTCCACATTTTAATGTTTCAGATCCGATATTTAAGCATACTGACTATGATCGAACATTCTGATTGCACGAGTAGGTAAAATAATATAGCAGATCAATTATTATTTTATTACAAGTACATTTTTTCTCTCAGTAATGTTTACGTTTCTCGTGAACGGCACTGTGACAGCTGTGGTGTCATCTCGGGGCAAGTTTCGCAAGACTCCCGTCTACCCCTCGAATTATCGGCCAATCACGGGTGTCTTGAACTCGCCTATTAACTAATGACGTTGCCACAGCCAGTGGAACAGCCAAAACACTACAGCTTCAGAGATTTCGTCGCAAACGGCACGCTATTGACTGCAATTTCTAACTTAAAATAACTTATTTAATTTATTCTAACAGTGTCATATTGTACATAATTCAGAATTACATACGTATTCTGTATTCTTGCCGTTAATAACAGACTATTAGGTCTCTTCTTTAAGCTTAAACCATGCAGTCCACCTTCATTTATCAGACGGCGCTAAAGTTAAGATTTTATTCCCAGTAAATTGAATTTTATTGCTGCGAAACGAACTATTACCGCCATTTATACTCTTCGAAGTTCAAGTCATACTCGATTTTACCGCATAAACTACTTTATTTAACGTAATTTCACGACTTGAACGTATGTTGCTGTCGTTTGTGTGTTACGTACATTTAAAATGCACAGTATCGTGACGTTACAGGGACATAAACATGGCGGTTCACGTTTTTGCCGCGCAAAACAGTCTGTTCATATCATTAGAATTTTTCTGGAGTTACACAAACGCAATGAAAGGAAGTATGGTACCGCTGTTCATTAAATTAAACGCACTTTTAAATAAAAATATAGTCATAAAATAGGAATTTTCCCTATTGCGATAAAGTATCAGCAACGTGCAAACTCAATCATGACAGTCGTGCATTGTTCGCGCTTTCATATAGCCTACAAATTTAAGGTTTAGGTTTAACACTTTTAAATTTCAGTTTATGAAAACAATTACGTTCAAAACATTGAATATTTATTTAATTTACCGTAATAGACTAGCAGCGATTACTTCCAACTTTAAATAAAAGATTTACTGAAACACCAGTTGCTCTTATACTTAATTTTTAAAAGAATGATTTTTTAATTACTTGCGAAGGGTATGGGAAAAAAATTTTGCAGCTAAGAAGTTATATTTAAAACGATACTTCTTAACTGCAAGAAATATATGTAATGCGTATTTCCCGAATACCTCAATATCACATTAAATAAATAGTGTTTACTTGAATATTCCACAGTTTTGATCTGTGGAAAAATGTACGTTTATTTATTCAAAGTGGCCTAAATTTGTTATTTTACTTTGTTTGATTTAAAAGCAGCTGACGTTATAAGGATTAAACTCACATATTAGTTACCACAATGTTTTATGTAAATATATAACGTGGATGTTTCCTAATGTTAAGATATAATTTTTAATTTTTTCTGCACCTTTTAAACAAAGAACTGCAGTGATAAGTAAAAGTGTGCGACAATCACTGAGTTCAAACAAATTATGTCCTTTAACGCAATCAATTTGCATGTTAAACTGTCGTTTTGTTTCTTAATTGAGCTAGTTGACATTATAAACAAGCGTTGTTGCTTGTTACGAAAAAAATGTCAAGTACTAATTAATGCTGGGGTAATTATTTATGGCCATGACTTCAACAGCCCATTTAAATCGGTCAGTGTCACGTGGCTCGATGAGACATATTTATTGAGAAAATGTTAAGTATCGAGCTAGTTGGTTTTATTCTTAAGTAATGTTCAAACTTCACAATATCATGGACAGATAACAACCGAACCTTCATGGTACGTGGAAAAATTTTTCGATTCAAAGAAGCGGTCTGAACATTCCAAAATTCTATTACTTCAGAATATGTTTGCAAAGTAATTGATGGGAAGCAATTTAAAATAAATAAATAAATTGTTGTCATCTTGTTATAGCAATGGTATTACCGATTCTCATAGAATCCAAAATGTTATAGCACCAGATAGGCCCTCTCAACGACTTAAAATTGAGAGGTATACTTTGCTACACAGTGAAGAAATCGTTCTCTTTCAAGACAAAGCTGTAAATTAACGTCAAAACGTGCAACTGTCTGGGCACTACAACAAGAATGTCGCATATTATTAAAGTAGTACACATTTGTATCAGTATGTTTCACAGTATTTTTAAACAGATACTGAACATTTTACTAACCATAAATTTGATACGCTTTTGTTAAAAAAATAATAATAATAATTACTAGCCTGGCAGAGTAGGCATGTATGTTATTTAACAAGGCAGCCGTTACATTTCAAGATTATAAAATATAAGCGTTTTCGACATAACTGCTGCACTGAAATATCGCCATATTGGGTAAACGTTACCGATGTAAACGCTACCTGGTCATTTCGTTACCGTTAGTGTACTAGATCAATTACGATATGTAGCCTATACGTTACTGATACAAACACTACCTAGGTGTTTCGAAACTGTTAATATAATTAACATTCTGTATGCTAGATCAATTACGATATGTGTTATATGCTGCTTAAATTCTCTTATGTTTAACATTTTTAGTTGTAAGATTGAAATACTAATTTATTTCTTTTTTTTCATTAAATTATAGTATGTAGGATTATTTAATTTTTTAAAAATTTTACCTATTAATAATTACACAAAAAATATACGGCACGCCCTAAATAAAGACGAAGAAAATCCCTGTTGTCTGCGAATAATAACACGATTGTATAATGTTTTGTGAGCAACTAATGGTACATTTCCAGCTAGATGCTTAAACATTACAAAGTACTCAAAATAACTTAGTTCCATTTTCAATCATATAGGCTACAGTCGTTTATATTTCTATACGTAGCGTGCGAAACCGTGATTTACGTTTCACACAAGAACAACATGTTTAACGCTAAGAAGATGTATAACTGTAGGCACAGGTAGCATCTGAATCTACATACATATTTGATTAACAATTGTTAAAAAATATGCAAGTGTGACCGTTTGGCCTACAATATTCCAAGAATACACACAACTTCAACAAAAACATTATTTGAGTGTTACCTCGGAAAAACTTGCAGATGATTCATGTTTTTATTTTGTACTTATGTATTTCACGAAACAAAATTAGAAATCATAGCGACACAGACTAAATAACAACTAAACGTCAATAATTCGTGTAACTCTTAAAAAGTATATGCTAATTTAAGAAACGGTGATGTTTTTAGCCGTTTATGAAAATTAGTTATTATGTTCATCACTACAGGAAACTAAAAGGCGCTAATGAAAATTAACTACGGTAGGGTATGTCAGCCGTTCAGCAGTGAGATATAGTTACCATCTTGAAATATTGTATTTTGTATCATAACTTTCCTTCTAGGTAAATGTATTAGACATTAACCTAACTACAGAATATAATGCATATTAAGGGAATTTTAGACATTATAAATCTTTATTTTCCATTACTATTGTTACACATCGATTTACAGAAGTAAGTAATAAGAATTTAACCCGAGTGACATTTGCCCTTGATCGAGATTCTATCTGAAGGCTTCTCGATCAATTACCAGAACTAGTATTATTATTAAATATCAATAAAATAGCATGTAAAATGCACTGCGGAATATTCATCACGTAGAAAATAGTTACTATTTTTTTTGGACTCACTTTATCTTAAAATCTTGATAGTATTGCTGGCGTTCAATTCCCGGTAAACGACAAAACATGTTCCCGTGACTGAAATAACTTACCCTATTCCAGCGAGTGAGTTTTCAAAGTGCCTTAGGTGTACGAAACTGTAATCGTCCGCGCGACTTGACCAAGTGCTGCCATCTATCGGTTCTGCTTGGAACTTCGTGGTCGGAGCTTCGGTTGGCGAGTGTCACGCGATGTTTCATCCCCTCCAAACGTTTATGCATGCTGGCTTCTGACGGTTATGTGGTGCGTGTAAGCGTGCGTTAGTGGGCGGGTAAAGGTAAAGGGGTGAAAGGTTTATAGCAGACGTACGGGCGATCAGGGTGCGTGATAACAAAACTTTCGGGTAGCAGCACGCGACAACCGCCAAATAAACGATCGCTGTATCGTTTAAAACTAACGTTGGTGTGAACTGAAGGAAAAAAAGTCACTATTTGACCAGGCATTCGAAAAAGTGGCACGCTTAGAAACATCCAATAGCACGGCATGCGATCTTACGATCTTAAAACTGTACTGACGATATATATCGTCTTCACAGTTTTAATATATGTTATTTCTTTATTTTTTGTAATTTTGATTTTTTTATTTGAAACATAATATTTGCGGTTACTGCCATAGAATCTTGAAGAATTGTTATAATAGACTTGTGACAGTGCTTCAGAATGTTTCAACTAATTGGACCCGAAAAAAATCTAAATGCATTTTTTTCTACATATTTTCATGTGTCTATTCTTTTGCAAACTTATTCGAATTGCCAGTAGACATTCAATACAAGGTTTGTTTTATAAAAATACTAATTGATACTCGCCTTTAACAAAATATTCCTGTAGTAAAACTGATATAAAACGCAAGAAAGATAACAATAACTAACCCGTCAGTTTTAGCCGAAGCCATAATCTCCCGCTTTCGATATAACGATTAAAGTACCTTTTTTTTTTTTTTTTTTCGAGAACATCCGTTGTGTTTCGAGAACATCCGTTATGAGCCTGTCTTAATTATTTATCTTAAATGGAGTCTTTTCCATGTAAGTTGACGTCATCTGTTAAACTTAAAGCACTATGAAACTTGCATTATCAGTTCTACATAGGCCGAATAGTGATTCCGATTAAATTATATCAAAATTCTTTTAAAATGTAAACAAATAAATGAGTGCTAGCACGTAATTAAGTATGAATATTTTAGTGAGAGCAATTACCTTGAGATTGGGAATTGGGTGTAAAGAGTCTAGTTTCGAAAACTTCCCTGCATCACAGCCAGCACTAAAATTTATTATTATTATTGATATTATTATTATTGTTGTTTTTTCGTATATATGAATATAGCTAGTGCTACAAATTCTTTTTTTGTTACATTTTCTTTGCGTAAATGTTTATTGTCCAAATTGTTGTACGTAACATAAATTTAATAATAATAATAATAATAATAATTATTATTATTATTATTATTATTATTGTGTTATAATGGTTTGTGTGGCTAGTTTCAATAATGTATTTCATTAAGAGAATTATGTGCAAGCGTGGAGTTCGACCAGTGTTGTAAAGGACCGCGTTCGTTCTTTTCTTCTACGCGAAACCGCTAAACTTATTTGAAAATCTTCTAAGTGCGAAAAGAAGTCACACTGGAAACAACGTTTTTGCCATTTTAAAAATAAAGCTCGCCTATTGGCCATATTATTCTTACGCCCTTTAAAATATCTAACTATTACTTTTCTTAGACTGCTGTAAGTAGCCTACAAAAATATCGCCCGGATTCGTAAAACACTTTAAGCATGCGTTAGATTTTTCTTCAAACGTTCAACAAATAAAATTGTAGTGTCACCGCTTAAAGTCCGGTAGGAAAAGGCGTGAAATGAAAACACTGCCCGCAAGTTCGGCACGCAGCGAATAGAAGCGAAGATTTTATTGTCCAGTGTAGTGAGTTGAACCTTATCGCTCGCCTGCCTCCGCGCATCTAACACGGAAAACTACATTCCGTACAGATAGGCCTCCTATGAACATTTCAATTCTAAATATTTTCAAAATCGAACGGGATTTTAAAAAATTAAATTAATTAATAACGTATATTTTAAAATTTTAAACATTTGGAAAATATGTATAGAATAACACGAAACGGCGAGATTTATTTGGTAATGAATTTATTTATCGTTTCTTGTTAGAAAATTAAAAAAATATATGATTTATGACCAAAAACCAAACTTGCGTAAACGTTTTACGAGCATTGATCGTAAGCTTCCGTGGTCGGAGTCTCGGCATCTGGGCTGACGCCACGTCCAAGAGATACAAATGTTTTACGAATAATTATAACTGCGTTTCTGCTCCTTCAACTTTTCTGTCTGATCATTTCGATTCCACAACACAGAGTGTAGCAAATATATTATACAATAAAGTACAACAAAATTTTAATTTACGGAACGTATTCATTAAGAATACACGTTAGAAATTCGAACGTAAACTAACACTTTACACCGGATGGTTTGACATATTTCTACCACATTTACAGAATCATCAGCCTTTTTTGTATTTGTAGAACGTTAACTTTCATTCTGATATTATTTTGTCATGTGTCAAAAATGTAAAAAATAAGTACAACTACTTCGCGTTTAATCACTTAGTGTATGCACTTTTTTCTCACTGGCGTAACACAGCCATAATTTATTTAATTGTAATGTAGGTATGACAAAAAAAAACATAACTCTATAATCATCATTTCTTGATGCGTTACTTTTTATTGCCTAAATTATTAAATCGATGATTTAAACAACCTTACGTTTATTTAAACGGAAATTTGAATTAGTATATGCTTTAAAATGTTGACGTGTTTATTTCTATTGATATAAAAATGTATTGACAAATAGTCTACAATGTGTTGCACTGTAGAAGGACAAACATCGTATACAATAGCTTTTTGAAAAAGCGTATCAAAGAATTTTAATTAGCTGTAATGTAATCGAATGATATTCTGTGTTATTTACATTTTAGCAAGTCGGGTTCTGTTCCCGGTCGGGTCGCTCCCTCTTTTCGTAAGTGGGAAACTTTGCGCATGTTGCCATTGCCTTTAAGTTTTATGGGATATTCACGTTTGCTCTGCATGCTCATTCCATCGCCGCCCATCGTAGCCCACGAAGTTAAAGACGTTCAAGTTAGAAAATATATTAATCATTTAATTGTATGAAGTAGTGTAAGTTCTGTAGACGTTAAACGGGAGTATATTTTCCTCTTACAAAAAAAATAGCACAGCCAGTTTTCCCATAATGGCATGTCAGAGTCAAAATTTGCACGTTTTTTTCGTTCTTGTAAAGCCGCAAAAACCACTGAATACAGTGAAAATTAAAAAAAAAAAAATCACATTAAAATTTTATGTCATAGGAAACGTCTTGATACGTTTTAAGACCAACACAAAATATTTTTGTATGGAAATATTTCTGAAATTTTGAATTTTTTGGCCCTTTTTTGTAATTTTTAAAACAGGAATAATATTTTGTAACGTATTTTAAAACATGTTCAGAGGTTTACTGTGATATGTATAGTTTTAATGTGAAATTAAACAAAATTAGAAGTAATTTCTACAAGTTGGAATGTATTCGGTGAAATTATTTATATGTGTGCGTTGGTGTGTGTGTGTGTTGGTGTGTGTGTGTTGGTGTGTGTGTGT
>PNEQ01078493.1:0-21021 GCA_003012365.1 Medauroidea extradentata | reverse complement strand
CGAGGGGAGGAGTCCAGCCAATGGCTTTGCTAGTTGTTACAGTGTAATAGATATGTAGTAATTAAGAGATCAATAATGTGAACAAGTAAATGAACCATTTTATGTAAATGAATGTAAATAGTGACAAGAAATTAAGCAATGATTTAATAAATACGGTTCTGGCCGGAATTGTTGTCCTCGAGAGGCGGGGCCATCGGGTTTAAGCTGACTCCTGATTGGCCCAAAAGGAACCGGAGCTTGCTGGCCAAGTGACGGGGGTTTTTTGGCGCAAATCAAAGGAGAAGCGAGCCGACGTCGGTCCGGGACGGACGTGGTCAAGCGAGGAGGTCGTCGGCGAATCGCGGCGACGGTAGGGCAGAGTGCCACCGTCAGGCGTCGAAGCTAGGCGTCGATACGCTCAGTATTGTGGGCCGAGGTGCCATCATTGTCGTGGTTTTGGGCGTCGGGACGCCATTAAAAGTTCGCCGAATCATAAAGTGCGTCGGGCCGAGACACCTCTGGTTAGTAAGTGGAGAGAGACAGTGATTGCGTGGCATTTAATATTCCAATTAGTTACCGGGGCTACGTGCGCGCGACCGTATTGCTTAAGAGCCATACCGACAAATCGACATAAGTATCGGTCCGCCCCGAGAGGACAGCAACGACGTGCTACCCGGACAAAAAGACTTGCAACTCTTTCATTATCTAGTAACATAGTATCCAGAACTTGGACACAGCAACAATAGACGACGAAACACCCGCAGAAACAGATAATAAATAAATATATTTAAAGAAATAAAACAAGCCGAACGTCGTAAATGTTTGGAGTAAAATTCAATGCACGTATCTTTAGTAGTGTTTTACTGGTTCGATTGGTATTTTTACGTGACACTACATCAAAAAAAGCTATTTTTAGTCAGTTTAAGGGGTCCGGTAATCGAGTTTTAAATAAGTATGCTGGATAATAAAAAGAGACATTTTTGAAGTCTGCATTTTTAAAATAAATATTGTTGCATGCTGTGTTTATGTGGGCTGGCAGGTGGCTGTGTCGAAACACCTTATGGACTCATGAGCCAGACGGCCACGTGATGAGAAAACCGCCGAGCTGCATAACAAGGACCTGTTTCACGTGCCTTGAAACTGTGTGACTGCGCGTACGGGGCTCAAGTCACATCCGAAGCATGATGTAATGACTATTCTTAGACCCCTGTAATGCGGTGATTCCCCGACTGTTTATCTGAATATAAAAACCCCGAATCGACAGATTTGGGGAGTGTTCGCTAATGATCTTGCTATAAGAAGGTGCTATGCTTGTGGAGAGAGACTGGTGTAGACATATTGGTGACGTCAGAGTCTACTGTGAGGTGGCAGGCGGCTACCTTCGGAGCAGTGTTGGGCGAAACAAGAATACTGCTGCGGTGGGCTGACGAGTGAAGAGGAGGTGCGCGACGGGAGTCGAACCGAAGGCCTCAAGAGTGAAGACAGCAGTGCACTCGAGGTGCTGCGCAGCACACGGCGATTCATCACAACTTTGGACTATTAAGGTTGTACATTGTCATTATTTGAGAGACTGTTGATTGGATATATGACTGAATTTTTATTGTGATTTGTAGTCTTTGGTTAAGGGCGCGGTCTACCGCAATATTTATCACCATTTTTTTTTTAATTTCTTAATTTGTACCAGATATTTTTTTTTATTTTAGACACAAAATGTGACAAAATTTGGCTCTTATGAAATTTTTTTATTTCCCATAGTTTTCGTGTAATGGCTTGTTAAAGTCATATTTTGCATGATTCCGTTTTATCGACCACACTAAAACCAACTGATATACCAAACTAAAAAAAAAATCACAGTAGATAAAGACATTACAGGCTACAATGGCATGCTCATAAAATTAAAGAATAAAAATTATTTGTATGTTAAAAAAATTTTTGAATTTTTTAAATTTTTATTTTCAGTTTCAGCATTTTTTTAAAATTCAAATAATTTTTATTCTTTAATTTTATGAGCATATAACTGTAGCCAGCAATGTCTTTATCTACTGTGATTTTTTTGAGTTTGGTGTATCAGTTGGTTTTAGTGTAGTCGTTAAAACGGAAACATGCAAAATATGACTTTAACAAGCCATTACGCGAAAACTATGAGAGATAAAAAAATTTCATAATAGCCAAATTTAATCACATTTTGTGTCTAAAATAAGAAAAAAATATCTGGTACAAATAAAAATAAAATAATGGTAAATATACATGTGCTTTAATAATGAAAGGAAATTAACGTTGCTGTGGCACAGTAGTAATTGTGTGCATAATAAGCGTGCTGTGAAAGTTAGTGTTTTTTACTGTTTTGTGTAGTTTGCAAGCTTTGTGAGCTAATAAATTAATTACTTAATTAAATAACTTTATTTATAGTTATAAGACTTCTATCCCAAAGAGTGCAGAGAATTGCCTACATGTAATTTTGCTAATTTTATAACAATATGTACATTGGGCGCACGTTTGGCAGTTAATCATAAAAAAAAACACTACCAATAATGCTGCAACAATTTTCATGTGCCTGGTGTAGGACTCTTAAAACATCTGTGTTAATAAATAAGACTCTTGCTCTGTGAAGAATAACTGGAGTCTGTGTCGGTAGTTAAATATTTGCTCCGTGTTGCTGAGATAAATACATTTTCATGCCCGATGAATGAAACAAAACTTGGGTGTCCGCTAAACCGTAATTCAGAGTTATTTAGTTAAGAAAAGATCAACACTAGGCAGAGAGAAGACAGGTGTCCGCAACATCGCATAACCGCCAAGCTGACCAAGCCAGGGAGCTTAGATGATGTTAGAGCTGCTACCTGGTGTGTATTTGTAAAGTTTAACTTATCTTTTGAGAAACTCGTCGTCTAGCGCCACAGATGCTGGGAGAACTTGATTGTAAAGCTACTAGGTTCGCTAGTGTGCAGCATTACAAACATCTCGCTTTCAGGTTTCTAGATATCGTGCAGTTTCATTTGAGACAATCGATTGGTTTAGGCACGTCATTCGGTCAGTTAAACATTCGGTCAGTTAAACATTCGGTCAGTTGAACATTCGGTCAGTTGAACATTCGGTCAGTTGAACATTCGGTCAGTTGAACATTCGGTCAGTTAAACATTCTGTCAGTTAAACATTCGGTCAGTTAAACATTCGGTCAGTTAAACATTCGGTCAGTTGATATCCCTATCCATCCCAAGTATGAAGTAACCGAAAGCGTTTTAAATTTCATAAGATAATAAGTAACTTATGTGTTTCTTCCTCTTATTCCCGTGCAAGAGTCTTCTCAGACGAAACAGATCTCATTGGATGGAAAACAGAAACCCTGCCTCATATTTGTAAATCTTTTAAGAAAACCTAAAATGAGCAGCAGTGGGGGATAACTCTGTCCCTATTGGCTAAACAGTACGAAAGGGAGTGTCTTAGAAATATTTCGGTCAGTTGAACATTCGGTCACCTGATGCACTCCCATGCAGCAGCTACGGTGTCCGATGTCCGGGAAATTAAACGGTGGATAAAAGATGCTGTCACTTCCATCTCACAAGAAAATGCCTCACAAAGTATGTGAAGAAATCACATTTAGGTTAGACGTGCTGCGTGTTACGAATGGTCCACTTCGAAGTTGTCTCATACCCGGTGAAATCTCGTGGATTTGTGCTGTCCATTGCAATAGACCGTTTTTCGAAGGCACCATTGTAACCTAATTTATGGCTGCTTGAAATGAGGTCCATAATTTACGGATGAACTGTATTTTAGGTGCACTCATACTAGTTTATTGTAATCCTTATTGCAGACTCTTGCGAGCGCTTGCGTAAAAGACCTAGTGTTTTATGTTATGGAGAGGAACATAACACATATGACATTGTAGCAAAACATGATTTCTAACTCTACAATGTTCGCATCAAATTTACACTGTTAAATTTTTTGTTCTTTTACAAAGAAAATCTTTGGAAACCGAGTTGCCAAGGCAATTCCCTATAAAACTTCAGTGGTCATCCTTGTAATAAAACAAAAAGTTTATGTTTGTGAACTAGCAAGGTATATACAACCTAGTATGTGTACTTGAAATAAGAAAAAAAATATTAATTTTAAACACCCGTCTTACAATGATAATGGCACTAAACTTGTTTATGAAATTTTTTATTAAATATGTTTTACATTTAATAATCATGACTAAGAAAAAACTTCTTGGAAGCATGCAGATTGGAACCCTCCTCCCCATACATAGATACTACGCATGTTCCCCCCCTTTTTTTTTCACTTTATTTATGTACTTGTTACATAAGAATACTTCATCCGTTAACACAGCAGCTACAATCATGCTAGTAAAAAAAACACTGCACAATTTAACGACAGGACAGGTTTTCAACTAGTTCATCCACAGTTTCACGTCGTCGTGTCGGTAAATGCCGCGCACCGACGATTTTCTATTTAAGCCGTTTGTGCAAGTATCACGAGGCTAGAATCCGAACAGGTACGTGCCGTAGTACTTGGTCAAACAGTTACACTGGATCAGCTTCGAACGTGCATTGCGAAGAATATGTTTAAATTTATCTAAGGATATTAGAGTGTCTTTATCCCCGCAAATAAATATGACGTTCGCGAGGAACCATACTGCTGCCCGTTGCCTGAGTTGTGGAAAGAGCTTGAAATGTAGGTCTTTATCTGCGATGTCGACCACCGGAAGCCGCATGACAGTCGGAGTCCGCATTTTTGTTCTCTTCTAGACGTGTGTGTCGCTAAACATGACGTCACTCTATGCAAGTATCTATCTATTTGACCACACCACTGACAGTTATCAGTCGCGACGAGCCCTATCTTCTTTATTTTATATGCTGTCGGGATGGTGTTTTGATGGAGTGACGCTCGTAGGTACGTTCGAATCGGACATTTCTGTGCACAGCTGTATCCCGTTGCCAGTGGATCGACAAATACGCAACTCTCTGCATTCTTCCTTGCGTATCATCGCGTACAGAAAACAAGGCATCGCACACGTGCCGTCGTAGTCCTATACATCTTCCAGTACTTAGCTAACAATCTACTAAGGTGGTCGTATATGTAGTTGTGGAGAGTTATTTAAATATTTTCGCCACGTAGAAACATACCAAGTCGTTGGCCACGAATAGTGACGGGATTTTCGAATTACGTCCCAGTCCACCGGTGCTCATCAAAAGGTGCAATTGAGTCCGCGCTACTTTCAACACTTTACTTCTCCCTATGTACCAACCAGTATATTTCGTTATCTGTGCCAATTGTCGAGAAGGTAAGGATAAGAAGTGCGAAAGATACTACAGTTTAGATAAGACAAACACGTTCACAGCTTCAACATGTTGCAACAAGTTTTTTTTTGTTTGAAACTCTTTTTATAATTTTACCGCGACATTTAGATAAGACGTTCGACTAGTTTTCCTGCAATAAGGTTCGTTTTTCTCTATAAAATGTAATTCCAAGAATTGTCAATGTTACAAATCCTGGAAAATTATTTTGCTTCAATGGCTGCCTCACGTATGCAGCATCACTGATAAAGAAAAGTGCGCTCTTATCTATATTTACCTTCATGTTCGATACAGTTTGAAAATCGTCAACACAAGCCAAACTCGCAACGATAGCCTGCTGTAATCTGACGTTGCATGTAACGTTATCTGCATATGCAGTGAGGTGCAGCAGTCCTCTATTTGTGGTTGACATATCCACGCTCTCATATAATAACCGCATAAATGGTTCAAGAGAGATGGTGAACAAAATAAGAGAAAGTGGACAACCCTGACGGACAGATCTTCGAATGGGAAAGGGCGATGTGAGATGACCATTTATCTGTATTCTAGAAGTGATATCTCGGAATGTCATCATCGCCTATTCGATTTCGTCGCGTGGAAAGCCAAATGTTTGCATCTCTGCAATGTGGCGACATGCCCTCTTACATGAGATGTGTACCACACTTGCCTCACCCTTGGTTTGTAAAAGAGGTCAACACAAACTTTAACAATAAAAGGACATATCGCCGGAAAGGCCATTTGCTAGATTACTGGTTCTGAGCTTTATAAAGTAGATGGAAATCGTTAAATTTAATTGTTTTATTATGACAGACCATTTAAAATTTACATTACAACAAGCCTTCAGTACTGATTATGCACCGGTGCTATTATTAAAGAGGTAAATAGAATATTTAATGTCAGTCTATGCCCACAAATAGTTAAACATAAAAGTTCTATTTCCTTCAGTTTTCCATTAATATGCTGGTGACCCACAAATGTTACGTTTTTGAAACACGGAAAGTCCAGTCCGATTACTCGGCTCATATACAGTTACAAACGCATACCTTGTTAACTGTAGATAGTCCAGGTCACGTATATTCATATCAGAGTTGCCGCGATGTGTAGTTGTCCCATTCTATTCACGAATGGTGCCGCACGAGATAAGTTACTATATAAATTGACATCTACAGTGTTTGCTGCAATTCCTGATGCTTGTAGACTTTGCTGTGAGATAAGTTAAGGCACGTTAATTGCTCAACATAGCAATCATTGAAGCCACATGCTTCAACCATACTCATACACCGTGCCAACTTAGACTCTCGACGTCCGTCGACTACGGCACAGTCCCTGACGTCTTACTCTGTTGATCGTTGCTCGCCAAGTCCAGGCGTTCACGTCACGCACGCACCGTCTACCGCGCACACAGCACTCCTCTCGGACACTTATAGCAACTCGTTTATGTGGGCTATATTTGTGGGCTAATTATAATATATGAAACCTCTTTCCATATTTAAACTAATCCTATTTGCAATACAATAAAATATATTATAAAATAACTACATAAATGTTCCCTTTAGTATACTAGAGATAAATATTAAAGATATATACACACTCATTTAGGTACTTTCTTGGGGCCCAGGGTTGCCAACTGCTTCACAACACACAACCCGAGACAACACCATTTGTCTCAGCAATAAGATAATCGTGTTGTAGTCTGTCAAAGGCTTTGTTAAAGTTCAAGTGAAGAAGGCTGTCAGTAGTTTTATTAATTTTCGCATGTAGGAACACATTCCTACGGGCTGTGACACCACTGAGTATTGTCCAGCCATTGATTGAACAGTTCGGTCCCGAGCTTATGATGCTACCTAAAACTTGCCTTATCCTTCTAGCGATCACCCTCATAGTTATCTTGTAGTCGGTGTTCAGGAGTGTAATTGGCTAATAATCCTCGACAGTAGTTGGCGTGCATGTCTTGGGAACTAGGACGATAACATCTTCACATTGAGTTTTTGCAAGCATCTTCGTCTGAAGCACGTCCCGCATCTTGTCACAAAAATCCTGGTCTATGATATCTCAGTACTGTATGTAGAACTCATAAGGAATCCCATCCGTGCCAGGGGACTTGTTGCGAGGTAAACTCTTGATAGTGTCTTATATTTCCGCATCCGCCACAGGTACAGTCATCCAGGTAGTGTTATCTTATCCTAACTGTAATGTACAGTGCGAAAACACCTCTGGAAGCGCAACTGGTCGTATTTGTTCCGGCGTATAGAGATTTCAATAATACTCTGCACATGTCTTCGCGATCGTGTGTTGTTCTGTATGGTCGACCCCATGCAGGTAATGTATTTTTGTAATGGCTAACCGGCCTTGAGATTTCTTCTATTTACATGTCATGTATCAGCTGAACGTTTCTCCCTCCGCTATTGATACGTCTCTTAGCAGTGATGACTGGGCAGTGAGTTTATTATTCACATGTGTGTCTCACATTTTATTTTCACCGCATGGTTTCGGTCAAGGGTAGCTTGATAGTGTTACAAGTTTGGAGCAGAAACTTTTCATGTGGGCAATTCCCATGAGTTCTTTTGGAATAGAGGTAGTATAATTATAAATAAAAGAGTTAAATTAAGTACTGGATTTAATAGCTCACAAAGCTACGAAATACACGAGACAGTAATAAACTATAACTCTCACAGCACAATTAGTTATGCACACAGTTAGTATTGTTCCACAGAACGTTAGTTAACTTTGACAATTAAAGCACAGTAATATTTACAATCAATCAATCAATTTAAGACTAAAAATCACAATAAAAGTCCGGTCATGTATCCAATCAACAGTCTCTAAAACTGTTACAATGTACAACCTTAACAGTTGTAAGGGAGGATGGCTCACCATGCACAGTGCACTACTGTCTTCAATCTTGAGGTCTTCGGTTCGACTCCCGTCGCGCACCTTCTTCTTCACCTGTCGACCCACAGCAGAAGCCCTCTTCTCTCATCCAGTACTGCTCCGAAGGTATGTGCCTGTAGCCTCACAGTAAGTAGACTCCGACGTCACCAAGACGTCTTCCTGACATCACCAAGATGTCCTCACCAGCCTCTCTGCACAATCTTAACACCTCCTTCGAGCAGGACAAATAGCGAACTCTCGAACCACTCCTTCTATTGAACCACCAGGTAGACAGTCTCCTCAAGTTGCCTGTTACTGCCCTCCTCGACACAACACCGTCAGTGTTGTTCTCAACAGCTTGCCACCCCTGCAGCACTCCAACACAACACCACAAGTGTTGTTCGTCCTTCCTGCAGCCCGCTGACGTCACACAGCCTCGACACCAACCACCGCTGCCGTGTTGCCATCCTCGAGACGCAACACCTCGTCAGCTCAGTCGCGCCGACACAACACCTGAGTGTTGTCTGTCCCTTCTGCGGGGCGCTGATGCTACTCAGCCTCGACACCGACCATTGGTGCCGTGTTGCCATCCTCGTGAGGCCGCACCTCGTCAGCTCCGCCGATGTTACATCAGCTTCGATGCAGTCGTGATACCGCACTCAAGGCGCTGGGTCCTCACTTCTACGTCGCCGTCAGTGTCTCCCCTCGGCCCGTCACCTCTCACGACGTCCATCGCTGCCCAGTGGCAACGCCGCCCCTAAGGGTGCTGCCCCTCTTCAGACTTCAAACTCCAGACTCACTGACTCTTCAAGACTATCACAAGTCTCTCACCTCCCGACTCCACACAAAACT
The DNA here is from genome assembly GCA_003012365.1 of Medauroidea extradentata. Lineage (NCBI taxonomy): Eukaryota > Metazoa > Arthropoda > Insecta > Phasmatodea > Phasmatidae > Medauroidea > Medauroidea extradentata. Next base: position 12,025 of record PNEQ01078493.1, on the reverse strand, counting down.
CTGCAATACTCCGCAAGACTATCACAAGACTCTCACCTCCCGACTCCGCACAAGACTGACTCTTCCCGACTCTCTTCCAGACGGACTCATGTTGCGCAGTACCGAGGTCTTTATACGGCCCCTTTAGTGACGTCAAACGGTGATGCAATATGATGATCACAGTTCTAAAAATAGACACCACCTCACTCGTGACTGTTGATAGTCACGTATTCGCACTGGCATCATCGGGGAATCACAATGACGTCTCTCGGGAGTTGCGACATAGATGAGAAAACTCATGACATCTCTGGTTGACTCACAGGGCTGACCACCCAGCATGATATACTGTGCCTGCTGCCCGGCCAACACGCAACAATAGTTTGTAGAGAGATGTTGCCAATCTATCAAAACTCTCTCGTAGCAATACAACGTGAAGGCTCCCTGTGCTGATATTTTGCTGGCCGTGTCTCCGGAAGAACTTCCTTAAATTTGGTTTGACATGTTGGTCCCACCACGTGACTATATTCGTGTATCGCTGGGGACGCCTTTTCCTCACGCGCCATTCATCTTTGAAGCTCTCTTTGATGTGATTGTGATCTAACAACTGAGTATTAAGTTTCCATTATCCGCGGTACCGCCTCCACTGTTGTGTAAATGCTCTATGGGTGATTCTCACCATGTGACGGTCGTTTATAGCTGCGGTGAGAGCAGTGCGTGAAGTTATATCATTCTTGTGGACAGTATACACGTGAAATCTTTTAAGGCACGTTTTCGTGTTAACTGCGATACTTGTAAAGTGCGGCTTATCGGCACGAATCACATCTGTCACATCCACGAGCTTAATCAGACGGACAATACGCAACAGCGGTGAATAAATCGGGTAAGTCCCAACTTTATGATCTAAAGGGTCTATAATACAATTAAAATTTCCTCCGAGAATTAATCGGTTACTGCTGCAGTGCAGAAAGGATACACAATGTCCTGGGTATAGAAAGAGTCTTGTTTCCGCTTCGCTTATGATCCTAAAGGCGCATAAATATTAACAAAATTCACATCCTGTGTCCTACCAGTGATCGCGCGACCAGAAGGATGACTTAATATATTAGACGTTTCAAATCCAGCTCTCCTGTCACAGGCTGTATCCAGATGAGTGGTTGCCAATGACCGCATATTAGTTGACATAATTTTTTCTTGTAGAAATAAAATATCTATTGCACTGTGGTTCATGACCAGTAAAATATCCTCAATCTTGACTTGGCTCGAATTTCGACACATATTTAGAATAACCAGGGTGTAGACAGTGAGCATTCCTTTTTATGTTTAACCGTACTACCACCAGGTGATTTAACATATGTGATTGGCCGACGGACTACGTCCTGAGAGTATAGTCTATTCGTGCGAGGACTCCACAGACAGCCGTCACTCGCCTTAACTGTTCGACTTTCCTGCTTGTGACCACCCTTATTACGGTCTGCCGCGGCCGCAACACCCTTATCTGCATTAGGAAAACAAGTAGCTGTCTGGAACGATATTGTGGTGTCATTCTCCGCCAATGTTGACCCTGTTAGCTCAAGTGCTGCCATCACTTAATTGATCTCCTTAGACCTCTGAAGTTGTTGAGGATCCGCGTCCCCCGATGTAGATGTACTCAGCAGTCCACTAGAGCCAGATTCCTGCTGAACATCGCCGGTGTGTTTCCCAGATGTGATGAATACTGGACGAATTGAAAGCCCACTTTCTTCTAGGTTGTCCTGCACGCTGTGGTCCATGTCATCTGCCCACAGTTGAGATACACCGTCACCCACCGTAGTCAAAGTGTCCTCGTGGCAGTTGTGGAACTGCCAGGTAGGACTTCTCGCTTAACGCCATCTTGGTCACCATTACCACTCTTTGTCACTATTCGCTCTTACACTCTGTCAATAGGATCTGTGACAATATATTCTTGGAACGTGTTCCGGTTTGGAATAGTAGTCAGTGGCTTGTATTAAAAATTACATTTTCAGCTGCTGGTATCCATGTTGGCTGACGAGAAGAGGCCATTGGAGGGTAGTGCGTGTCATAATCACTGCCACTGCCATGAGAGCCATTCTGGGTTCCCTCATTATCTGTTGCTGCACTCCACCGACGTATGTTCCGAGCGTCCTTTGCTTGGAGGGGTTGGCAAGTAAGACGCTCATGACCAGGTGCAGCACAGTAGTTGCATGACTATTTCCATCGGCGCGATTCGGACACCTGTCTTCTCATGGAAGTTGTATTTCGGACACAAAGTTCATCTTGCACACTCAACGTCCTACCGTATGTTGTATCAGAGACTGTAATTTACTGTTGTCAAGCTCAACCGGAAAAATAAGTCTCACCAAAACTATGTTGTCAATCGCAGTTTCAATATTGTTGATAATCCGTTCGCAAGCATCTGTATCCGTATTCAACGATTCCAAGGCGTTACATCACGAGCGCTGATTCAAGAAGCTCCTAAGGCACCTCCATGCTGAAATATATTTTATCTACATACACTCAATGTACTTTACAGCGATAACCTTTTTTTCTCAATTTGAAATATGCAATCGATATAAAAATTATTTTTATCCAAGGAATAATATTTCGAGATGTCGTGATTGTTTAAAGGCCTAACTATTTAATTTACGCCAAACCTGTGGTTTTGGTAGACTACAAATCTTTCCTAAGTTTTTTTTTTTTTTCAAAGTAAATGCTAGTAACGTCATGTACAAATAAATAATTGTACCCGGGAAATTTTTGTACATATACGAAAGTTTGTAAAGCTACAGAAAATGCTTCGCCAATTTTTACAAAAAAATTATTAGCGCAGGAACCTACGGTATAAATAAGTAATTCCTTTGCATCATTACAAAATATAGCTAAGTACCTTTATAAACGAATGATTAGAAAGAAAACCTTTGTACGTTTACTTTCACAACGATCTGTAAATGTAAAAAGACAATCTTAGTAAATTCTACGAATATTTAGAGTATACTAAGATGTTAAATATTTTAATTAATGAACAACACAAACAGAGTAAATTTGTTAAAATCTTCCATGTTAAACAATGATCATCACTGCATGAATGCATGAAGGTTTGTAACACTTACTTATCGCTAAAAGATCTGTAGAATACAGTATTTTACAGCTACATTACAAAGATGACCCTTGTAAGTTTACAAACAAAAAATTTTACAAGATAAATCTTTGTATAGGCTGTTCTCTATAAACTGAGCACTCAACACAACTTGTAATTAATCGAAAATATGTTTTATTGAGCCTAACGATGTTAATTTTTTGGAGTGTTCAAACGATTGCACTGGTTTTTAGATGCATGGAAGTTTTCATATTAAAAATACTAGAGATGGATGCAAAACGGATGAAAGAAAAATGTATATAGTGTTCACTTTATCGTGAATGGTCTATACTCGTGTTAAAATACAAAGGATGTTATTGAACGGAGTAAATTTTTTTTTACAGTGTAGTAGATACTATGTCCAACAAGCCTACATTGTGGTTGCAAATTAACCCTTAAATTTAAACTAAGTGTCTTATATATGAAAATATAACACACTCTCAATTGTTCGGGCCATTTTATATTATAACATTGTAGACCAACAACAATAAGAATTGCTTAATCCAGAGTTTGGATGGTGAACTGTCAAAACATCAAAATGGCTGCAATCTGTCCAGCAGTTCTCTAAATAAAACAAAAATCTTTATTTTGTCTTGCTATCTTCCAGAATGGCGGACCTTCAAATTGTGAAATTTGTTTAAATTGGCGTGTAGGGTCTGCCGATTTCGAGGATGACGTGGAATGAGGCACAATGATAGTGAAGCGACTTAAAGCGAAAAATTGTGAAAAGTACCTTGATAAAACCCTTTTGCCAGCTTCAATGTCCGCCACGTATCACTCATGCGAGATATCTGGGATCGACTTGGCCGGGAATCAAATAGAAACCGGATCGTTTTGGTAGAAGGCGAATGCTATTAGTCAGTCAGCCAATCGTAGGCCACATGTAATATTATAAAAGTACATAATCCGTATTAAAATGTTACAAATATTCATTATAATATCGTTTTACGAGAGAATATTTGTTTTGTAGCTATACTTGTGATTACACGTTAAAATGTTTTCTAGTTTCCACTTATCAGAATGTCAGTCACTATTTGCATGCCACGGGGACATAAAAATATTGGAAACCCGCCGACTTTCTGGAGTGCAGTAATTCATATTGAAGTTACATGTCTAGCTACGTACTTAAAGTAACGTATATAAACAGTACGATATGGTTTTCTTAACATAAAGTCCTTAAATAGTCCGTAACGACTCATTTCAGTGTTGCTTCATTTTTATAGGCCTAAGTCTTTTTATAATTGACTTCTTGCTATGTGAAATCTCCTTCAGTAAAAAATGTAATGCTACTAAACTGAAGTTACAGAAATATCTACAACACAAACGACTTTCGTTTAGAAAAATAAAAGATGATTACTGTTCTAGTGACGAGCAAGAGTGTGAAAATATGCCCGGTATTGCACGAGGCTGTGGCGGAATTTAAACTAGGAAGGCGTGGAATGTAAGCGGCTAATGTTCTGTCCTCGCTACGCCCACAACTCAGCTTCAGTTCACTCTGCAGGGCTACAGCGCAGATGAAAACTGCGCGACTAGAGCTGCCATGTAATTACAGCGAGCGGCGTTATGGCAGACCACCGCCACGGTTTAGCTTAACATTCGCACAACCTTACAAAGGCTGTCAGTTATCCTGGCAAAATATAGGCTTCAATGACATAGATCTATTGCTCGAATTAAAATTGTTCTCTAAACTATACACTCCTACTTCTTGACAAAGTAATATGTATGTTACCTATATTTTAATATGATTGTTATTTAAAAGTACGTTTAATTTAATGAACAATGACGCCACACTTTCTTTATTTGCGTCCGTATAACTCATGAAAATACATAGAGCGTTCATCTTTTCTCTGTAAAAACGAGTGTCGCCATGTTGATATCACTGTGACGTCGTTGGACAGCATGTTTGTTTACACGAACTCCACAACTTAAATTAAGTTTGTGAAAATGCGTTAAATCCAGTCGTTTACGTGGCAATAACGGGAATGGCTGGCACTCTGAGGAATTGTAAATGTGTATACTAGCTCCTTTGTGCAACAATACAGTTCTATTTACTCGAAATACTACATTAACTACAACGTCGTGTGACAATACAAGACGGACTCTGCGTGTTTTCTACAAGACAAGACCTGAAACAGTCTGCTATTAGCGACAAAATTACACGTTTCTTATGCAATGATTATTTCAATGTATGGCGTACTGAATAACATGGCTAGCATAAAATAAATACCAAATCTCTAAGTCTGTTCAATTCACTGTTGAAGCGGTTTAGCCAATAGGCAAGTTTGAGGCACCCGTAGTTGGCCGATAATTCGAGAGGTGAGAGGACTCTTGCGAAATTCGACGATAGGTGGCAGCAGAGCAGGCTGCAAGTATCAAGCCCTCTCACAAGAAACGTAAACATACTGGGAGGAAAAATAATTTTTGATAGAAAATTCAATCTGTTATATTATTTTTTTTCATCTCGCGCAACCAGAACTCTCGTTCACCAGTCTGTACGGGCCAGGCTTTCTTGAACGCATTCAAACTTGGCAGGTTCAATTTTTAGATGCTTGCGAACTTCATTCGGTCCACTTTTAAACCAAAATGTATTATACTCGGCCGCATCTTAAGCAGTGCAATTCATTTGTAGTATGGCACCACTCCGGAATTAGAACTTAACTGACATAAACTCAAATCTATCACTAAAAGGTCCTTAAAAAGAGAAAAAAAAAATGAAATATACTATTTTGACTCCTCTCCACTCAGTGCCAGTAAATTATCCTTTATCAAATAACAATTTTGCAACTGTGCATGCATTAACAACGAGCTAATTTCTATTTAAAGTAACCGAGTTCATTACATTTGATCATTTTTTTAAAGTCAGCGTTAACTCCCAGAACGTAATGCGCTGGCAAGCGGCGGTAAACGAAAACAATAGTCCAACTATATCAAACGCGTATTAGTCAGTAAAAACGTGTTTTCAATGTTAACGACGGTGCACAGTGGGACGCGTCAAATAACCACTCAGCAAAATAATTATCCTACTTTGTTTTAATACCTAATAAGGTTTATATGCTAAAATTAGGCATGTCTGAGTGTGAAGAATAGTTGTCCACGTTAAGGGTTACTTTGTACTGAAGAAGACAATTTTTTGGGGCAGGGGAGGGGACTGACAAGGAAGTAGCAAATTACGTGTACTTGCAGGTTTTTTTTTGTTGTTGACTATACAATTTGTATTTAGTAACTTAAAACTTTCCAACTGCAGTGATTAGTGGATAGAGAGTAGTAAAATGTTGCGTTTTGATTAAATGTAATGCTTTTTTTGTAAACATCGGTAGAATTTGCGAGAAGATTGAATGGATTTGAATCCAAGTTACTATTTCAAGTGTAAAGATCCGTAACAGCTAGTTGGATAATGAACGTCACTAAATTATTCGGAATATGATTTTCAAATGGCGCCTACGTGAAAGACATTCACAGAAAAGTTAGTAAATAGAGCACACCATTTTTAAAAATCCATAGGAAACACGCACGAACCGCAAACACACACAAACAAGAACGAACCCGCAAACACACACAAACACACAAATATATGTCTTCAACATATCGGTTAGGTACTCATATTGTTACCATGTAACGTACCTCATGAGATGTTCTGTCTACCTCTCTTATTGTATGTTCTACTCCTCTACAACTTGCAGTGTGTTTATTGTCTATGTTTGTATGTTTACCTCACTGGCTGATTGTGATTGTTTTTGTTATTGAGAATGAGGTCTCTACTTAAAACAGTTTGCTCAAAGAGACCAAAACCTTGTTTTTGTCAAATAGTTGATATTATTATTTGCAATAAATTCAATTCAATCCATTTCAAAGACTAACGCACACAGAGATAAAAAATAAATTAAATAAAAATAATTGTATAAACTACATTTGAAGTAAACAAATAAAGGCAGAAATTAAAAAACCCTTCAAAGAAGCGATGCTCGCTTACGTGACTGTAAATTATAGTACTTACAACATCGTCGAATCGTCATTAGGGTCCATTTGTAATGTAAACAGTTTCAACTTTATTTACACCTTAACGAATTTTTGTAAATTTGTATAGTTTAAGACATGTATATTAAATTTATAAATATATTCAGCAAAACCATCTAAACTGTCAAAATATTACATAAAAAGAATGTAATTAAGTAAGTTAAGTAAATGCACACGCGCCACACACACACACACACACACACACATATATATATATATATATATATATATCACAAATTGTACTTAATACAATTCTTAGCACTGACACACAAAGTACAAGGTAAGCCAGTGGATCTAAAATCATAAACTTTTGCACAGTAGTTTCTTATAACGTGAGTGAGAACTAAAGAAGAATTTCTGTAAATTCTTACCCTAAAGGGATTTTAAGAAGGGATGAAATTTTGCTTGGACGATCATAATTTTTAACTTAGAAACGTGGAAATTGGTGTGTAGACTTAAATTTATAAACAAAAGTGAATTGTATCAACAATTTTTGAGCGTGTACCGACGTAAATTTCAGCCAAAAAACGTTGGCCATCGGAGGTTTCTATTTGAATTTGTGGGGAAGAGGGGTGTAAAACAGGATAAATGGCCGAAACGGGGTATCCAAACACTAAATAAAAAACCTCTTCTGTGAGTTGTGTGTACGCCCACGAAGACTTCTGCCCAAAAACTATTCTTAGGAGGAGGGGCAAACCGGGGTACCGGAATAGAACGGGGTACCCAAAGAATGTAATGAAGCAAATTTATTTTTTAAAATGTTTCTAAAACCGCTATTTAAATCTCTTAACATAATTTTGCACCATGTAGCACTGTCAAAAACTTGTTTGTATCAAAATTACTAACGCATTAATTTGAAAACCATATTAAAGATGTCCTCGAACGTTTTCGTCAGAAATATCCATTCCATTAATTCCCATCTCACCGACAACCGAGAAAAACCGTTTCAATCTGTTGAACAATAGCGAATTATACTGGTATATCCAATGTAAATATACATAATGGCAAAGAGTTACGAGAAGAAATATAGGTAGGATGCAGGATAAGTTGTTTATAAAAAAAACTATTGGAAATATTTTGATAACATTGTTGCAGTGAAGCTATACTTAGCAAACGATAATATCCAGGTCTCTAATACAACCAAACTTCAGAAATATTCACCTTTTAATTTTAAAATAATTTTACTCTCCGACTGGTTTATGCATGGTAAAATTATTTTTAATTCAAAACGCAAATATTACTGAATTTTGGTTATTATAGAGTTCTAGATATTATCGTACTAAAAACTGTAAAAATTAGTTTCCCATTTGTATGGATTTTGTGGTTTCAAGCCCTTATTTTTTTAATACAGTTTTTAAAATGTTTTTGTAGAAAGCAAAGCATATTACCACCTATATAAATAAACGTCCGCTGATAGAATATCCACTCAACAAACAATCTTCATTGTCTAATTAGATGAGTAGTTTAGATTTTATCGACGATTGAATATTCCAATCGATCGCTCGACACTTAAGGGCGTTCAAGTGTGGAAAAATCATAATTTTATATTTGTATACAATATGGTTAGATTCATAGACACTATTTGAGAGTACATTTTCCTCTTACGAAAAAAAATTAGCTCAACCAGTTTTTCCATAATGTCAGTTCAAAGTCAAAATTTGCATATTTTTACTTCACGCAAAACTTGAAAACCAACAAACCTATTGAAATGGGAAAAATCACATCAAAACTAAATGCCACAGTGTACAGCTTGAAACATATAGAAACCCTTTACATAAACATTTTGTATTTAAAAAAAAGTTTTAAATGTAATAAAAAATTAAAATAATTTAGAAAATTTTTTAAAGTACGAACATTTTTTGTAAAGGGTTTCTATATGCTTCAAGCCGTAAACCATGGCATGCAGTTTTGATGTGATTCTTTCCATTTTATTATGTTTACTGGTTTTCAAGTTTTGCTGAAGTAAAAATATGTACATTTAGACTTTGAACCGACATTATGGAAAATCTGGCTGAGCTAAATTTTTTTCGTAAGAGGAAATTGCACTCTCAAGTAATGTCTACAAAAATAACCCTATTTTATAAAAATATAAAATTATTATTTTTCCACACTGGAACACCCTTAACTTTATATATCCCTGAGTGTACTCACACGTACAGACGGGTGCCGGTCACAGTACTTAGTTCACTGTGTGACCTGAATCGTGAACATTCACATAACGTTATTGAATAATGTTAATGTAATGTGAAAGTAATTTGACTATGTTAGACTGATTACAGTGTGGTGATATTTTTGATTGTGTTGTAGACATAATTAAATACATAGGGCCGTATTAATAAAGCAGAGGAAGAGCTTGAACTTGTAGAATGTAGAGCGAACACTTCAAGTTATATTAATAAATAGTACAGAAAAAAACTTTTTCTTTTGAAGTAAAAGCAAAACTTTGAATTGTAAATGTTTTCTCTCGGTTGAATCAAATGAGTATTAATAAAGTGTACCTTTTACTCAAAGCTTAGAGCAAATCCTTCAAGAATAATGCTTCTGGTCATTTGCAGGTGCGGCAGTAAAATAGAAGGGTGTGTTCGTGTTATAAGGACACTGTGGATATAACATTTCTCACATTCCGTTATGGATGAGGTAGTGAATGTGAGAAATGTTAAACATTACAAGTCTCGTACGATCACGCTCACCACGGACTTCAAAAGCCTATTTCGGTTTGAAGAAAACAGCATGGAGTGGTTAAATTACTTCTTAGATGACAACGCGATACACCAGTAGGTGTGTTTTCTTCATCTCAGAAAATTAAGATATTTTGTGGTATCTCGCTGATCCAGGTTATCAAAAAGAATCGGTGAAGAACAAGGAGTATCGCAAGGTACGGTATCGCTACCTGCACGTGATGTAGAACATGCTATTGCCAAGGCTGATGACTGGGTATGGTTCTACTCTACGGAAAATTCAGTCATTAATGCAAAGGAATTGTGACAAAGTAAATAATCCTTTCCAACAGAAATTGGCGTGATCGAAGCTACACATGAAAGGGATTTTCAAACCGACAATACATGACTTCAATAAGAAAAACCAGTACATTTTAAATGCGCAGGCAACGTGCAATACGTGTTGACGTAAGTTGGCTGGAATCCGTCCGCGATGCCCACATTTGAAAAATGGTCAAGTTAGTCAATTAATGACACGCTGCTAATCACTGATGGTGGGCATAAAATAGAGCTCTGCTTGATGACTTCCTTCGAAAATCTAGTTGATGTTGTAGAAAGGATATACAATGCTATTCTAAAACAGAAAAGTGTTATCAAAGAAACGTGTTTCGGGCAGCTTAAGCTGAGTTTCCCAATTTTACAACTTGTTTATCGGGTAAACCTTGTAAATGTACCAAAAATAATAATCGCATGTGTAGTTTTACATAATATGGTGAAAACTTTGAATGACCCAGACTTTGACCCAAATCAAGATCCCCCTTAAGAAGAAGTAAACGATCTTTATGTTGCGGTTAATGATTTAAATAGACTTACTCTATAACGACGTCAGGACCAATTGATGAGAGATAGCTTGGCTGAAATAGTTGCACAGTTTGAGTAAGTTGACTAAGCGATATCACTTGTTATTTTAGTATGACGGAAGTTAACATTCTTTGCATAAACTTAAAACTGTTAGTTATGTAAGTTAGTTAGCAATAATTATTTTAGTATGACATACGTGAACAGCCTCTGTAGGAGCCTATAATTGTTAGTTTAAGTTAGTTGACTATTCAAGAGTAATTATTTTATTGTGACGTAAGTGAACAATCTCTGTAGGAACTGAAAACTGTTACCAACAAGCCTAGGCTAACGACTAAACGAACGCATATCCATGAACAACAAACTGCAGAGTCATGTTGTGACACGCCCCAGACGCATTTCCTTGCAAGTAGCCCATAAGGTCGCCATTATTTATGTAAAGTAAAGGATTTGCTTTTACTTCGACCTTTTACTTTAAGCAAACTCCTTTCCTTGCTACCTTTCTCGTTTATGCATTTACGTATTTTTATTAATACGTCTCACAGTCTGCCAGAAAGTTTTTAAGTATTTGCACAATACTGGTATGGAAGAAGCTAGATAATCTGTCTTTCATTTTGCTACTAATATATAGGCTACTTTTAGCCAAAATTGTTAAACAATCTATGTAACGTGTAATCTAATTTATTGTTAAATTGTTAAAAAAAGTTAACTATGTAAATGGTTAAAGACGTAAACTATAGGAAAGTGCTGAAATCAATACATTTTGCAATTTCACGTGAAGATAAATTTGTGTAGCAGAATAGCGTGCTTAGCTGTTTTGAAATTTTTAGACAACCCAGATACGCGCTACACTGTAGATAACGTGACAAACTTTGTTTTTTTGTTCCTTAGATAGAGTACTTGGGATTTCATCTCATATATTTTATTTATTTGTTTTTAACGTTTAGGCTAACATCTCGTCAACAGTGAGGTCATTACAGCTGGGTATCTTTGACGATTTGTTGATTCAGAACGACACAAAATAAATCACACACATGCCTTATCTAGAACTCTTACTCAGAACCACTTGCGCTGAAAGCCAGCATTCAACCAACAGTTACAGAAATTGGCAAAAAAAAATGGTATACCAATAGTGAAGGTCGTTACAGGCACACATGGAAATTTCGTAAGCGCGCAGTTTCGAGCTATTAACAAGTAGATCTATACAGAACTAATCAGCCTACTTTCCTTTAGTGTATATTTTGATAACAGAAATGTTTGCTCAAGGGCTGTAGGGGGAGGAGTTATCCTAGGATTTTAGAACACACAGAAAAGAATGCCAACGAAAGCAATATGATGAAAAACTCAAAAATTAGTAAACATACTGCAACATTTAAATTTTGTG